>JBBPBT010001148.1:0-156196 GCA_037974875.1 Cicer bijugum | reverse complement strand
CATAGGGAGGACGAAAATGACCTAATTGTTCATCCAATGACACAAACACCCCTATTGGATGCACAAGATTGGTTAAAAACCCTAATTGGAGAAGAATAAGCCTAAGGAGGACGAAAATGACCTAAATGTTCATCCAATTAAACAAACACACCCATCGGGGGCACAAGATTGTTTAAAATCCCAAATTGGACAAGAATAAGCCTAGAGAGGAAGAGAATGACCTAAATGTTAATCCTATAACACAAATGAATTTATTTGATGCACCAGATTGGTTAAAAACCCTAATTCGACAAGAATAAGCCTGGGGAGGACGAAAATGACCTAAATGTTAATCCAATGACACAAACACACCTATTGGATGCACAAGATTGGTTTAAAACCCTAATGGGACAAGAATAAGCCTTGGGAGGACGAAAATGACCTAAATGTTAATCCAATGACACAAACACTCCTATTGGATGGACAAGATTGGTTAAAAACCCTAATTGCATAAGAATAAGCCTTGGGAGGACGAAAATGACCTAATTGTTCATCCAATGACACAAACATCCCTATTGGATGCACAAGATTGGTTAAAAACCCTAATTGGACAAGAATAAGCCTAAGGAGGACGAAAATGACCTAAATGTTCATCCAATTAATCAAACACACCCATTGGGGGCACAAGATTGTTTAAAAACCCAAATTGGACAAGAATAAGCCTAGAGAGGAAGAAAACGACCTAAATGTTAATCCAATGACACAAATGAATTTATTGGATGCACCAGATTGGTTAAAAACCCTAATTCGACATGAATAAGCCTGGGGAGGACGAAAATGACCTAAATGTTAATCCAATGACACAAACACACCTATAGGATGCACAAAATTGGTTTAAAACCCTATTGGGACAAGAATAAGCCTAGGGAGGACGAAAATGACATAAATGTTCATCCAATTACACAAACACACCTATAGGATGACCAAGATTGGTTAAAAACCCTAATTGGACAACAATGAGCCTGGGGAAGACGAAATTGACCTAATTATTCATCCAATGACACAAACACACCTATTGGATGCACAAGATTGGTTAAAAACCATAATTGGACAAGAATAAGCCTAGAGAGGAAAAAAATGCCTAAATGTTAATCCAATGACGCAAACACACCTATTGGATGCACAACATTGGTTTAAAACCCTAATAGGACAATAATAAGCCTAGGGAGGACGAAAATGACCTACATGTTCATCGAATGACACAAACACTTCTATTGGATACACAAGATTGGTTAAAAATTTTAATAGGACAAGTATAAGCCTAGAGAGGACGAAAATGACCTAAATGTTAATCTAATGACACAAATGAGTTTATTGGATGCACAAGATTGCTTAAAAAACCTAATTGGACAAGAATAAGCCTAGAGAGGACGAAAATGACCTAAATGTTAATCCAATGACACAAATGAGTTTATTGGATGCACCAGATTGGTTAAAAACCCTAATAGGACAAGAAAAAGCCTAGAGAGGACGAAAATGACCTAAATGTTAATCCAATGACACAAACACACCTATTGGATGCACAAGATTGGTTTAAAACCCTAATTGCATAAGAATAAGCATAGGGAGGACGAAAATGACCTAATTGTTCATCCAATGACACAAACACCCCTATTGGATGCACAAGATTGGTTAAAAACCCTAATTGGACAAGAATAAGCCTAAGGAGGACGAAAATGACCTAAATGTTCATCCAATTAAACAAACACACCCATCGGGGGCACATGATTGTTTAAAAACCCAAATTGGACAAGAATAAGCCTAGAGAGGAAGAAAACGACCTAAATGTTAATCCAATAACACAAATGAATTTATTGGATGCTCCAGATTGGTTAAAAACCCTAATTCGACAAGAATAAGCCTGGGGATGACGAAAATGACCTAAATGTTAATCCAATGACACAAACACACCTATTGGATGCACAAGATTGGTTTAAAACCCTAATGGGACAAGAATAAGCCTAGGGAGGACGAAAATGACCTAAATGTTAATCCAATGACACAAACACTCCTATTGGATGGACAAGATTGGTTAAAAACCCTAATTGCATAAGAATAAGCCTAGGGAGGACGAAAATGACCTAATTGTTCATCCAATGACACAAACATCCCTATTGGATGCACAAGATTGGTTAAAAACCCTAATTGGACAAGAATAAGCCTAAGGAGGACGAAAATGACCTAAATGTTCATCCAATGAAACAAACACACCCATTGGGGGCACAAGATTGTTTAAAAACCCAAATTGGACAAGAATAAGCCTAGAGAGGAAGAAAACGACCTCAATGTTAATCCAATGACACAAATGAATTTATTGGATGCACCAGAATTGGTTAAAAACCCTAATTCGACATGAATAAGCCTGGGGAGGATGAAAATGACCTAAATGTTAATCCAATGACACAAACACACCTTTAGGATGCACAAAATTGGTTTAAAACCCTATTGGGACAAGAATAAGCCTAGGGAGGACGAAAATGACCTAAATGTTCATCCAATTACACAAACACACCTATAGGATGACCAAGATTGGTTAAAAACCCTAATTGGACAAGAATGAGCCTGGGGAGGACGAAAATGACCTAATTATTCATCCAATGACACAAACACACCTATTGGATGCACAAGATTGGTTAAAAACCATAATTGGACAACAATAAGCCTATAGAGGAAAAAAATGCCTAAATGTTAATCCAATGACACAAACACACCTATTGGATGCACAACATTGGTTTAAAACCCTAATAGGACAATAATAAGCCTAGGGAGGACGAAAATGACCTACATGTTCATCGAATGACACAAACACTTCTATTGGATACACAAGATTGGTTAAAAATTTTAATAGGACAAGTATAAGCCTAGAGAGGACGAAAATGACCTAAATGTTAATCTAATGACACAAATAAGTTTATTGGATGCACAAGATTGCTTAAATAACCTAATTGGACAAGAATAAGCCTAGAGAGGACGAAAATGACCTAAATGTTAATCCAATGACACAAATGAGTTTATTGGATGCACCAGATTGGTTAAAAACCCTAATAGGACAAGAAAAAGCCTAGAGAGGACGAAAATGACCTAAATGTTAATCCAATGACACAAACACACCTATTGGATGCACAAGATTGGTTTAAAACCCTAATGGGACAAGAATAAAACTAGGGAGGACGAAAATGACCTAAATGTTCATACAATGACACAAACACACCTATTGGATGCACAAGATTGGTTAAAAACCCTAATTGCATAAGAATAAGCATAGGGAGGACGAAAATGACCTAATTGTTCATCCAATGACACAAACACCCCTATTGGATGCACAAGATTGGTTAAAAACCTTAATTGGACAAGAATAAGCCTAAGGAGGACGAAAATGACCTAAATGTTCATCCAATTAAACAAACACACCCATCGGGGGCACATGATTGTTTAAAAACCCAAATTGGACAAGAATAAGCCTAGAGAGGAAGAAAACGACCTAAATGTTAATCCAATAACACAAATGAATTTATTGGATGCACCAGATTGGTTAAAAACCCTAATTCGACAAGAATAAGCCTGGGGATGACGAAAATGACCTAAATGTTAATCCAATGACACAAACACACCTATTGGATGCACAAGATTGGTTTACAACCCTAATGGGACAAGAATAAGCCTAAAGAGGACGAAAATGACCTAAATGTTAATCCAATGACACAAACACTCCTATTGGATGGACAAGATTGGTTAAAAACCCTAATTGCATAAGAATAAGCCTAGGGAGGACGAAAATGACCTAATTGTTCATCCAATGACACAAACATCCCTATTGGATGCACAAGATTGGTTAAAAACCCTAATTGGACAAGAATAAGCCTAAGGAGGACGAAAATGACCTAAATGTTCATCCAATGAAACAAACACACCCATTGGGGGCACAAGATTGTTTAAAAACCCAAATTGGACAAGAATAAGCCTAGAGAGGAAGAAAACGACCTAAATGTTAATCCAATGACACAAATGAATTTATTGGATGCACCAGATTGGTTAAAAACCCTAATTCGACATGAATAAGCCTAGGGAGGACGAAAATGACCTAAATGTTAATCCAATGACACAAACACACCTTTAGGATGCACAAAATTGGTTTAAAACCCTATTGGGACAAGAATAAGCCTAGGGAGGACGAAAATGACCTAAATGTTCATCCAATTACACAAACACACCTATAGGATGACCAAGATTGGTTAAAAACCCTAATTGGACAAGAATGAGCCTCGGGAGGACGAAAATGACCTAATTATTCATCCAATGACACAAACACACCTATTGGATGCACAAGATTGGTTAAAAACCATAATTGGACAAGAATAAGCCTAGAGAGGAAAAAAATGCCTAAATGTTAATCCAATGACACAAACACACCTATTGGATGCACAACATTGGTTTAAAACCCTAATAGGACAATAATAAGCCTAGGGAGGACGAAAATGACCTACATGTTCATCGAATGACACAAACACTTCTATTGGATACACAAGATTGGTTAAAAATTTTAATAGGACAAGTATAAGCCTAGAGAGGACGAAAATGACCTAAATGTTAATCTAATGACACAAATAAGTTTATTGGATGCACAAGATTGCTTAAAAAACCTAATTGGACAAGAATAAGCCTAGAGAGGACGAAAATGACCTAAATGTTAATCCAATGACACAAATGAGTTTATTGGATGCACCAGATTGGTTAAAAACCCTAATAGGACAAGAAAAAGCCTAGAGAGGACGAAAATGACCTAAATGTTAATCCAATGACACAAACACACCTATTGGATGCACAAGATTGGTTTAAAACCCTAATGGGACAAGAGTAAAACTAGGGAGGACGAAAATGACCTAAATGTTCATACAATGACACAAACACACCTATTGGATGCACAAGATTGGTTAAAAACCCTAATTGCATAAGAATAAGCATAGGGAGGACGAAAATGACCTAATTGTTCATCCAATGACACAAACACCCCTATTGGATGCACAAGATTGGTTAAAAACCCTAATTGGACAAGAATAAGCCTAAGGAGGACGAAAATGACCTAAATGTTCATCCAATTAAACAAACACACCCATCGGGGGCACAAGATTGTTTAAAAACCCAAATTGGACAAGAATAAGCCTAGAGAGGAAGAAAACGACCTAAATGTTAATCCAATAACACAAATGAATTTATTTGATGCACCAGATTGGTTAAAAACCCTAATTCGACAAGAATAAGCCTGGGGAGGACGAAAATGACCTAAATGTTAATCCAATGACACAAACACACCTATTGGATGCACAAGATTGGTTTAAAACCCTAATGGGACAAGAATAAGCCTAGGGAGGACGAAAATGACCTAAATGTTAATCCAATGACACAAACACTCCTATTGGATGGACAAGATTGGTTAAAAACCCTAATTGCATAAGAATAAGCCTAGGGAGGACGAAAATGACCTAATTGTTCATCCAATGACACAAACATCCCTATTGGATGCACAAGATTGGTTAAAAACCCTAATTGGACAAGAATAAGCCTAAGGAGGACCAAAATGACCTAAATGTTCATCCAATTAAACAAACACACCCATTGGGGGCACAAGATTGTTTAAAAACCCAAATTGGACAAGAATAAGCCTAGAGAGGAAGAAAACGACCTAAATGTTAATCCAATGACACAAATGAATTTATTGGATGCACCAGATTGGTTAAAAACCCTAATTCGACATGAATAAGCCTAGGGAGGACGAAAATGACCTAAATGTTAATCCAATGACACAAACACACCTATAGGAGGCACAAAATTGGTTTAAAACCCTATTGGGACAAGAATAAGCCTAGGGAGGACGAAAATGACCTAAATGTTCATCCAATTACACAAACACACCTATAGGATGACCAAGATTGGTTAAAAACCCTAATTGGACAAGAATGAGCCTGGGGAGGACGAAAATGACCTAATTATTCATCCAATGACACAAACACACCTATTGGATGCACAACATTGGTTAAAAACCATAATTGGACAAGAATAAGCCTAGAGAGGAAAAAAATGCCTAAATGTTAATCCAATGACACAAACACACCTATTGGATGCACAACATTGGTTTAAAACCCTAATAGGACAATAATAAGCCTAGGGAGGACGAAAATGACCTACATGTTCATCGAATGACACAAACACTTCAATTGGATACACAAGATTGGTTAAAAATTTTAATAGGACAAGTATAAGCCTAAAGAGGACGAAAATGACCTAAATGTTAATCTAATGACACAAATGAGTTTATTGGATGCACAAGATTGCTTAAAAAACCTAATTGGACAAGAATAAGCCTAGAGAGGACGAGAATGACCTAAATGTTAATCCAATGACACAAATGAGTTTATTGGATGCACCAGATTGGTTAAAAACCCTAATAGGACAAGAAAAAGCCTAGAGAGGACGAAAATGACCTAAATGTTAATCCAATGACACAAACACACCTATTGGATGCACAAGATTGGTTTAAAACCCTAATGGGACAAGAATAAAACTAGGGAGGACGAAAATGACCTAAATGTTCATACAATGACACAAACACACCTATTGGATGCACAAGATTGGTTAAAAACCCTAATTGCATAAGAATAAGCATAGGGAGGACGAAAATGACCTAATTGTTCATCCAATGACACAAACACCCCTATTGGATGCACAAGATTGGTTAAAAACCCTAATTGGACAAGAATAAGCCTAAGGAGGACGAAAATGACCTAAATGTTCATCGAATTAAACAAACACACCCATCGGGGGCACAAGATTGTTTAAAAACCCAAATTGGACAAGAATAAGCCTAGAGAGGAAGAAAACGACCTAAATGTTAATCCAATAACACAAATGAATTTATTGGATGCACCAGATTGGTTAAAAACCCTAATTCGACAAGAATAAGCCTGGGGAGGACGAAAATGACCTAAATGTTAATCCAATGACACAAACACACCTATTGGATGCACAAGATTGGTTTAAAACCCTAATTGCATAAGAATAAGCCTAGGGAGGACGAAAATGACCTAATTGTTCATCCAATGACACAAACACCCCTATTGGATGCACAAGATTGGTTAAAAACCCTAATTGGACAAGAATAAGCCTAAGGAGTACGAAAATGACTTAAATGTTCATCCAACTAAACAAACACACCCATTGGGGGCACAAGATTGTTTAAAAACCCAAATTGGACAAGAATAAGCCTAGAGAGGAAGAAAACGACCTAAATGTTAATCCAATGACACAAATGAATTTATTGGATGCACCAGATTGGTTAAAAACCCTAATTCGACATGAATAAGCCTAGGGAGGACGAAAATGACCTAAATGTTAATCCAATGACACAAACACACCTTTAGGATGCACAAAATTGGTTTAAAACCCTATTGGGACAAGAATAAGCCTAGGGAGGACGAAAATGACCTAAATGTTCATCCAATTACACAAACACACCTATAGGATGACCAAGATTGGTTAAAAACCCTAATTGGACAAGAATGAGCCTCGGGAGGACGAAAATGACCTAATTATTCATCCAATGACACAAACACACCTATTGGATGCACAAGATTGGTTAAAAACCATAATTGGACAAGAATAAGCCTAGAGAGGAAAAAAATGCCTAAATGTTAATCCAATGACACAAACACACCTATTGGATGCACAACATTGGTTTAAAACCCTAATAGGACAATAATAAGCCTAGGGAGGACGAAAATGACCTACATGTTCATCGAATGACACAAACACTTCTATTGGATACACAAGATTGGTTAAAAATTTTAATAGGACAAGTATAAGCCTAGAGAGGACGAAAATGACCTAAATGTTAATCTAATGACACAAATAAGTTTATTGGATGCACAAGATTGCTTAAAAAACCTAATTGGACAAGAATAAGCCTAGAGAGGACGAAAATGACCTAAATGTTAATCCAATGACACAAATGAGTTTATTGGATGCACCAGATTGGTTAAAAACCCTAATAGGACAAGAAAAAGCCTAGAGAGGACGTAAATGACCTAAATGTTAATCCAATGACACAAACACACCTATTGGATGCACAAGATTGGTTTAAAACCCTAATGGGACAAGAATAAAACTAGGGAGGACGAAAATGACCTAAATGTTCATACAATGACACAAACACA
Organism: Cicer bijugum; assembly: GCA_037974875.1. Classification (NCBI taxonomy): domain Eukaryota; kingdom Viridiplantae; phylum Streptophyta; class Magnoliopsida; order Fabales; family Fabaceae; genus Cicer; species Cicer bijugum. The sequence goes on along the minus strand of JBBPBT010001148.1, from coordinate 147,950 downwards.
CCTATTGGATGCACAAGATTGGTTAAAAACCCTAATTGCATAAGAATAAGCATAGGGAGGACGAAAATGACCTAATTGTTCATCCAATGACACAAACACCCCTATTGGATGCACAAGATTGGTTAAAAACCCTAATTGGACAAGAATAAGCCTAAGGAGGACGAAAATGACCTAAATGTTCATCCAATTAAACAAACACACCCATCGGGGGCACATGATTGTTTAAAAACCCAAATTGGACAAGAATAAGCCTAGAGAGGAAGAAAACGACCTAAATGTTAATCCAATAACACAAATGAATTTATTGGATGCACCAGATTGGTTAAAAACCCTAATTCGACAAGAATAAGCCTGGGGATGACGAAAATGACCTAAATGTTAATCCAATGACACAAACACACCTATTGGATGCACAAGATTGGTTTACAACCCTAATGGGACAAGAATAAGCCTAAAGAGGACGAAAATGACCTAAATGTTAATCCAATGACACAAACACTCCTATTGGATGGACAAGATTGGTTAAAAACCCTAATTGCATAAGAATAAGCCTAGGGAGGACGAAAATGACCTAATTGTTCATCCAATGACACAAACATCCCTATTGGATGCACAAGATTGGTTAAAAACCCTAATTGGACAAGAATAAGCCTAAGGAGGACGAAAATGACCTAAATGTTCATCCAATGAAACAAACACACCCATTGGGGGCACAAGATTGTTTAAAAACCCAAATTGGACAAGAATAAGCCTAGAGAGGAAGAAAACGACCTAAATGTTAATCCAATGACACAAATGAATTTATTGGATGCACCAGATTGGTTAAAAACCCTAATTCGACATGAATAAGCCTGGGGAGGATGAAAATGACCTAAATGTTAATCCAATGACACAAACACACCTTTAGGATGCACAAAATTGGTTTAAAACCCTATTGGGACAAGAATAAGCCTAGGGAGGACGAAAATGACCTAAATGTTCATCCAATTACACAAACACACCTATAGGATGACCAAGATTGGTTAAAAACCCTAATTGGACAAGAATGAGCCTGGGGAGGACGAAAATGACCTAATTATTCATCCAATGACACAAACACACCTATTGGATGCACAAGATTGGTTAAAAACCATAATTGGACAAGAATAAGCCTATAGAGGAAAAAAATGCCTAAATGTTAATCCAATGACACAAACACACCTATTGGATGCACAACATTGGTTTAAAACCCTAATAGGACAATAATAAGCCTAGGGAGGACGAAAATGACCTACATGTTCATCGAATGACACAAACACTTCTATTGGATACACAAGATTGGTTAAAAATTTTAATAGGACAAGTATAAGCCTAGAGAGGACGAAAATGACCTAAATGTTAATCTAATGACACAAATAAGTTTATTGGATGCACAAGATTGCTTAAATAACCTAATTGGACAAGAATAAGCCTAGAGAGGACGAAAATGACCTAAATGTTAATCCAATGACACAAATGAGTTTATTGGATGCACCAGATTGGTTAAAAACCCTAATAGGACAAGAAAAAGCCTAGAGAGGACGAAAATGACCTAAATGTTAATCCAATGACACAAACACACCTATTGGATGCACAAGATTGGTTTAAAACCCTAATGGGACAAGAGTAAAACTAGGGAGGACGAAAATGACCTAAATGTTCATACAATGACACAAACACACCTATTGGATGCACAAGATTGGTTAAAAACCCTAATTGCATAAGAATAAGCATAGGGAGGACGAAAATGACCTAATTGTTCATCCAATGACACAAACACCCCTATTGGATGCACAAGATTGGTTAAAAACCCTAATTGGACAAGAATAAGCCTAAGGAGGACGAAAATGACCTAAATGTTCATCCAATTAAACAAACACACCCATCGGGGGCACAAGATTGTTTAAAAACCCAAATTGGACAAGAATAAGCCTAGAGAGGAAGAAAACGACCTAAATGTTAATCCAATAACACAAATGAATTTATTTGATGCACCAGATTGGTTAAAAACCCTAATTCGACAAGAATAAGCCTGGGGAGGACGAAAATGACCTAAATGTTAATCCAATGACACAAACACACCTATTGGATGCACAAGATTGGTTTAAAACCCTAATGGGACAAGAATAAGCCTAGGGAGGACGAAAATGACCTAAATGTTAATCCAATGACACAAACACTCCTATTGGATGGACAAGATTGGTTAAAAACCCTAATTGCATAAGAATAAGCCTAGGGAGGACGAAAATGACCTAATTGTTCATCCAATGACACAAACATCCCTATTGGATGCACAAGATTGGTTAAAAACCCTAATTGGACAAGAATAAGCCTAAGGAGGACGAAAATGACCTAAATGTTCATCCAATGAAACAAACACACCCATTGGGGGCACAAGATTGTTTAAAAACCCAAATTGGACAAGAATAAGCCTAGAGAGGAAGAAAACGACCTAAATGTTAATCCAATAACACAAATGAATTTATTGGATGCACCAGATTGGTTAAAAACCCTAATTTGACATGAATAAGCCTGGGGAGGACGAAAATGACATAAATGTTAATCCAATGACACAAACACACCTATTGGATGCACAAGATTGGTTTAAAACCCTAATGGGACAAGAATAAGCCTAGGGAGGACGAAAATGACCTAAATGTTAATCCAATGACACAAACACACCTATTGGATGCACAACATTGGTTTAAAACCCTAATAGGACAATAATAAGCCTAGGGAGGACGAAAATGACCTACATGTTCATCGAATGACACAAACACTTCTATTGGATACACAAGATTGGTTAAAAATTTTAATAGGACAAGTATAAGCCTAGAGAGGACGAAAATGACCTAAATGTTAATCTAATGACACAAATGAGTTTATTGGATGCACAAGATTGCTTAAAAAACCTAATTGGACAAGAATAAGCCTAGAGAGGACGAAAATGACCTAAATGTTAATCCAATGACACAAATGAGTTTATTGGATGCACCAGATTGGTTAAACACCCTAATAGGACAAGAAAAAGCCTAGAGAGGACGAAAATGACCTAAATGTTAATCCAATGACACAAACACACCTATTGGATGCACAAGATTGGTTTAAAACCCTAATGGGACAAGAATAAAACTAGGGAGGACGAAAATGACCTAAATGTTCATACAATTACACAAACACACCGATTGGATGCACAAGATTGGTTAAAAACCCTAATTGCATAAGAATAAGCATAGGGAGGACGAAAATGACCTAATTGTTCATCCAATGACACAAACACCCCTATTGGATGCACAAGATTGGTTAAAAACCCTAATTGGAGAAGAATAAGCCTAAGGAGGACGAAAATGACCTAAATGTTCATCCAATTAAACAAACACACCCATCGGGGGCACAAGATTGTTTAAAAACCCAAATTGGACAAGAATAAGCCTAAAGAGGAAGAGAATGACCTAAATGTTAATCCAATAACACAAATGAATTTATTTGATGCACCAGATTGGTTAAAAACCCTAATTCGACAAGAATAAGCCTGGGGAGGACGAAAATGACCTAAATGTTAATCCAATGACACAAACACACCTATTGGATGCACAAGATTGGTTTAAAACCCTAATGGGACAAGAATAAGCCTAGGGAGGACGAAAATGACCTAAATGTTAATCCAATGACACAAACACTCCTATTGGATGGACAAGATTGGTTAAAAACCCTAATTGCATAAGAATAAGCCTTGGGAGGACGAAAATGACCTAATTGTTCATCCAATGACACAAACATCCCTATTGGATGCACAAGATTGGTTAAAAACCCTAATTGGACAAGAATAAGCCTAAGGAGGACGAAAATGACCTAAATGTTCATCCAATTAAACAAACACACGCATTGGGGGCACAAGATTGTTTAAAAACCCAAATTGGACAAGAATAAGCCTAGAGAGGAAGAAAACGACCTAAATGTTAATCCAATGACACAAATGAATTTATTGGATGCACCAGATTCGTTAAAAACCCTAATTCGACATGAATAAGCCTGGGGAGGAAGAAATTGACATAAATGTTAATCCAATGACACAAACACACCTTTAGGATGCACAAAATTGGTTTAAAACCCTATTGGGACAAGAATAAGCCTAGGGAGGACGAAAATGACCTAAATGTTCATCCAATTACACAAACACACCTATAGGATGACCAAGATTGGTTAAAAACCCTAATTGGACAAGAATGAGCCTGGGGAGGACGAAAATGACCTAATTATTCATCCAATGACACAAACACACCTATTGGATGCACAAGATTGGTTAAAAACCATAATTGGACAAGAATAAGCCTAGAGAGGAAAAAATGCCTAAATGTTAATCCAATGACACAAACACACCTATTGGATGCACAACATTGGTTTAAAACCCTAATAGGACAATAATAAGCCTAGGGAGGACGAAAATGACCTACATGTTCATCGAATGACACAAACACTTCTATTGGATACACAAGATTGGTTAAAAATTTTAATAGGACAAGTATAAGCCTAGAGAGGACGAAAATGACCTAAATGTTAATCTAATGACACAAATAAGTTTATTGGATGCACAAGATTGCTTAAAAAACCTAATTGGACAAGAATAAGCCTAGAGAGGACGAAAATGACCTAAATGTTAATCCAATGACACAAATGAGTTTATTGGATGCACCAGATTGGTTAAAAACCCTAATAGGACAAGAAAAAGCCTAGAGAGGACGAAAATGACCTAAATGTTAATCCAATGACACAAACACACCTATTGGATGCACAAGATTGGTTAAAAACCCTAATGGGACAAGAATAAAACTAGGGAGGACGAAAATGACCTAAATGTTCATACAATGACACAAACACACCTATTGGATGCACAAGATTGGTTAAAAACCCTAATTGCATAAGAATAAGCATAGGGAGGACGAAAATGACCTAATTGTTCATCCAATGACACAAACACCCCTATTGGATGCACAAGATTGGTTAAAAACCCTAATTGGACAAGAATAAGCCTAAGGAGGACGAAAATGACCTAAATGTTCATCCAATTAAACAAACACACCCATCGGGGGCACATGATTGTTTAAAAACCCAAATTGGACAAGAATAAGCCTAGAGAGGAAGAAAACGACCTAAATGTTAATCCAATAACACAAATGAATTTATTGGATGCACCAGATTGGTTAAAAACCCTAATTCGACAAGAATAAGCCTGGGGATGACGAAAATGACCTAAATGTTAATCCAATGACACAAACACACCTATTGGATGCACAAGATTGGTTTACAACCCTAATGGGACAAGAATAAGCCTAAAGAGGACGAAAATGACCTAAATGTTAATCCAATGACACAAACACTCCTATTGGATGGACAAGATTGGTTAAAAACCCTAATTGCATAAGAATAAGCCTAGGGAGGACGAAAATGACCTAATTGTTCATCCAATGACACAAACATCCCTATTGGATGCACAAGATTGGTTAAAAACCCTAATTGGACAAGAATAAGCCTAAGGAGGACGAAAATGACCTAAATGTTCATCCAATGAAACAAACACACCCATTGGGGGCACAAGATTGTTTAAAAACCCAAATTGGACAAGAATAAGCCTAGAGAGGAAGAAAACGACCTAAATGTTAATCCAATGACACAAATGAATTTATTGGATGCACCAGATTGGTTAAAAACCCTAATTCGACATGAATAAGCCTGGGGAGGATGAAAATGACCTAAATGTTAATCCAATGACACAAACACACCTTTAGGATGCACAAAATTGGTTTAAAACCCTATTGGGACAAGAATAAGCCTAGGGAGGACGAAAATGACCTAAATGTTCATCCAATTACACAAACACACCTATAGGATGACCAAGATTGGTTAAAAACCCTAATTGGACAAGAATGAGCCTGGGGAGGACGAAAATGACCTAATTATTCATCCAATGACACAAACACACCTATTGGATGCACAAGATTGGTTAAAAACCATAATTGGACAAGAATAAGCCTATAGAGGAAAAAAATGCCTAAATGTTAATCCAATGACACAAACACACCTATTGGATGCACAACATTGGTTTAAAACCCTAATAGGACAATAATAAGCCTAGGGAGGACGAAAATGACCTACATGTTCATCGAATGACACAAACACTTCTATTGGATACACAAGATTGGTTAAAAATTTTAATAGGACAAGTATAAGCCTAGAGAGGACGAAAATGACCTAAATGTTAATCTAATGACACAAATAAGTTTATTGGATGCACAAGATTGCTTAAATAACCTAATTGGACAAGAATAAGCCTAGAGAGGACGAAAATGACCTAAATGTTAATCCAATGACACAAATGAGTTTATTGGATGCACCAGATTGGTTAAAAACCCTAATAGGACAAGAAAAAGCCTAGAGAGGACGAAAATGACCTAAATGTTAATCCAATGACACAAACACACCTATTGGATGCACAACATTGGTTTAAAACCCTAATAGGACAATAATAAGCCTAGGGAGGACGAAAATGACCTACATGTTCATCGAATGACACAAACACTTCTATTGGATACACAAGATTGGTTAAAAATTTTAATAGGACAAGTATAAGCCTAGAGAGGACGAAAATGACCTAAATGTTAATCTAATGACACAAATGAGTTTATTGGATGCACAAGATTGCTTAAAAAACCTAATTGGACAAGAATAAGCCTAGAGAGGACGAAAATGACCTAAATGTTAATCCAATGACACAAATGAGTTTATTGGATGCACCAGATTGGTTAAAAACCCTAATAGGACAAGAAAAAGCCTAGAGAGGACGTAAATGACCTAAATGTTAATCCAATGACACAAACACACCTATTGGATGCACAAGATTGGTTTAAAACCCTAATGGGACAAGAATAAAACTAGGGAGGACGAAAATGACCTAAATGTTCATACAATGACACAAACACACCTATTGGATGCACAAGATTGGTTAAAAACCCTAATTGCATAAGAATAAGCCTAGGGAGGACGAAAATGACCTAATTGTTCATCCAATGACACAAACATCCCTATTGGATGCACAAGATTGGTTAAAAACCCTAATTGGACAAGAATAAGCCTAAGGAGGACGAAAATGACCTAAATGTTCATCCAATTAAACAAACACACCCATTGGGGGCACAAGATTGTTTAAAAACCCAAATTGGACAAGAATAAGCCTAGAGAGGAAGAAAACGACCTAAATGTTAATCCAATGACACAAATGAATTTATTGGATGCACCAGATTGGTTAAAAACCCTAATTCGACATGAATAAGCCTAGGGAGGACGAAAATGACCTAAATGTTAATCCAATGACACAAACACACCTATAGGAGGCACAAAATTGGTTTAAAACCCTATTGGGACAAGAATAAGCCTAGGGAGGACGAAAATGACCTAAATGTTCATCCAATTACACAAACACACCTATAGGATGACCAAGATTGGTTAAAAACCCTAATTGGACAAGAATGAGCCTGGGGAGGACGAAAATGACCTAATTATTCATCCAATGACACAAACACACCTATTGGATGCACAACATTGGTTAAAAACCATAATTGGACAAGAATAAGCCTAGAGAGGAAAAAAATGCCTAAATGTTAATCCAATGACACAAACACACCTATTGGATGCACAACATTGGTTTAAAACCCTAATAGGACAATAATAAGCCTAGGGAGGACGAAAATGACCTACATGTTCATCGAATGACACAAACACTTCAATTGGATACACAAGATTGGTTAAAAATTTTAATAGGACAAGTATAAGCCTAAAGAGGACGAAAATGACCTAAATGTTAATCTAATGACACAAATGAGTTTATTGGATGCACAAGATTGCTTAAAAAACCTAATTGGACAAGAATAAGCCTAGAGAGGACGAGAATGACCTAAATGTTAATCCAATGACACAAATGAGTTTATTGGATGCACCAGATTGGTTAAAAACCCTAATAGGACAAGAAAAAGCCTAGAGAGGACGAAAATGACCTAAATGTTAATCCAATGACACAAACACACCTATTGGATGCACAAGATTGGTTTAAAACCCTAATGGGACAAGAATAAAACTAGGGAGGACGAAAATGACCTAAATGTTCATACAATGACACAAACACACCTATTGGATGCACAAGATTGGTTAAAAACCCTAATTGCATAAGAATAAGCATAGGGAGGACGAAAATGACCTAATTGTTCATCCAATGACACAAACACCCCTATTGGATGCACAAGATTGGTTAAAAACCCTAATTGGACAAGAATAAGCCTAAGGAGGACGAAAATGACCTAAATGTTCATCCCATTAAACAAACACACCCATCGGGGGCACAAGATTGTTTAAAAACCCAAATTGGACAAGAATAAGCCTAGAGAGGAAGAAAACAACCTAAATGTTAATCCAATAACACAAATGAATTTATTGGATGCACCAGATTGGTTAAAAACCCTAATTCGACATGAATAAGCCTGGGGAGGACGAAAATGACATAAATGTTAATCCAATGACACAAACACACCTATTGGATGCACAAGATTGGTTTAAAACCCTAATGGGACAAGAATAAGCCTAGGGAGGACGAAAATGACCTAAATGTTAATCCAATGACACAAACACTCCTATTGGATGGACAAGATTGGTTAAAAACCCTAATTGCATAAGAATAAGCCTAGGGAGGACGAAAATGACCTAATTGTTCATCCAATGACACAAACATCCCTATTGGATGCACAAGATTGGTTAAAAACCCTAATTGGACAAGAATATGCCTAAGGAGGACGAAAATGACCTAAATGTTCATCCAATTAAACAAACACACCCATTGGGGGCACAAGATTGTTTAAAAACCCAAATTGGACAAGAATAAGCCTAGAGTGGAAGAAAACGACCTAAATGTTAATCCAATGACACAAATGAATTTATTGGATGCACCAGATTGGTTAAAAACCCTAATTCGACACAAATAAGCCTGGGGAGGACGAAAATGACCTAAATGTTAATCCAATGACACAAACACACCTATAGGATGCACAAAATTGGTTTAAAACCCTATTGGGACAAGAATAAGCCTAGGGAGGACGAAAATGACCTAAATGTTAATCTAATGACACAAATGAGTTTATTGGATGCACAAGATTGCTTAAAAAACCTAATTGGACAAGAATAAGCCTAGAGAGGACGAAAATGACCTAAATGTTAATCCAATGACACAAATGAGTTCATTGGATGCACAAGATTGGTTAAAAACCCTAATTGGACAAGAAAAAGCCTAGAGAGGACGAAAATGACCTAAATGTTAATCCAATGACACAAACACACCTATTGGATGCACAAGATTGGTTTAAAACCCTAATGGGTCAAGAATAAAACTAGGGAGGACGAAAATGACCTAAATGTTCATACAATGACACAAACACACCTATTGGATGCACAAGATTGGTTAAAAACCCTAATTGCACAAGAATAAGCATGGAGAGGACGAAAATGACCGATATGTTAATCCAATGACACAAATGAATTTATTGGACGCACAAGATTGGTTATAAACCCTAATAGGACAAGAATAAGGCTAGAGAGGACGCAAATGACCTAACTGTTAATCCAATGACACAAACACACCTATTGGATGCACAAGATTGGTTTAAAACCCTAATGGGACAAGATTAAGCCTAAGGTGGACGAAAATGACCTAAATGTTCATCCAATGACACAAACACTTCTATTGCATGCACAAGATTGGTTAAAAACCCTAATTGGACAAGAATAAGCCTGGGGAGGACAAAAATGACCTAATTATTCATCCAATGACACAAACACACCTATTGGATGCACAAGATTGGTTAAAATCCTTAATTGGACAAGAATAAGCCTAGAGAGGAAAAGAATGACCTAAATGTTAATCCAATGGCACAAACACACCTATTGGATGCACAAGATTGGTTAAAAACCCTAATTGGACAAGAATAAGCCTAGAGAGGACAAAAATGACCTAAATGTTAATCCAATGCAACAAATGAATTTATTGGATGCACAAGATTGGTTAAAAACCCTAATTGGACAAGAATAAGCTTAGAGAAGACGAAAATTACCTAAATGTTAATCCAATGACACAAACACACCTATTGGATGCACAAGATTGGTTTAAAACCCTAATGGGACAAGATTAAGCCTCAGGAGGACGAAAATGACCTAAATGTTTATCCAATGACACAAACACTTCTATGGGATACACAAGATTGGTTAAAATCCCTAATTGAACAACAATAAGCCTAGGGAGGACGAAAATGACCTAATTGTTCATCCAATGACACAAACGCACCTATTGGATGCACAAGATTGGTTAAAAACCGTAATTGGACTAGAATATGCCTATGGAGGACGAAAATGACCTAAATGTTCATCCAATGACACAAACACACCCATTGGGGGCACAATATTGGTTAAAAACCCGAATTGGACAAGAATAAACCTAGAGAGGAAGAATATGACCTAAATGTTAATCCAATGACACAAATGAATTTATTGGATGCACCAGATTGGTTAAAAACACTAATTGACAAGAATAACCCTGGGGAGAGCGAAAATGACCTAAATGTTAATCCAATGACACAAACACTCCTATTGGATGCACAAGATTGGTTTAAAACTCTAATGGGACAAGAATAAGCCTAGGGAGGACGAAAATGACCTAAATGTTCATCCAATGACACAAACACACCTATTGGATTCACAAGATTGGTTAAAAATCCTAATTGAACAAGAATAAGCCTGGGGAGGACGAAAATGACCTAATTATTCATCCAATGACACAAACACACCTATTGGATGCACAAGATTGGTTAAAAACCATAATTGGACAAGAATAAGCCTAGAGAGGAAAAAAATGACCTAAATGTTAATCCAATGACACAAACACACCTATTGGATGGACAACATTGGTTTAAAACCCTAATTGAACAAGAATAAGCCTAGGGAAGACGAAAATAACCTACATGTTCATCCAATGACACAAACACTTCTATTGGATACACAAGATTGGTTAAAAATTTTAATAGGACAAGAATAAGCCTAGAGAGGACGAAAATGACCTAAATGTTAATCCAATGACACAAATGAGTTTATTGGATGCACAAGATTGCTTGAAAAACCTTATAGGACAAGAATAAGCCTAGAGAGGACAAAAATGACCTAAATGTTAATCCAATGACACAAATGAGTTTATTGGATGCACAAGATTGGATAAAAACCCTAATAGGACAAGAAAAAGCCTAGAGAGGACGAAAATGACCTAAATGTTAATCCAATGACACAAACACACCTATTGGACGCACAAGATTGGTTAAAAACCTAAATTGGACAAGAATAAGCCAAGAGAGGATGAAAATGACCTAAATGTTAATCCAATGACACAAATGAATTTATTAGATGCACCAGATTGGTTAAAAACCCTAATTCGACAAGAATAAGCCCAGGGAGGACAAAAATGACCTAAATGTTAATCCTATGACACATACACACCTATTGGATGCACAAGATTGGTTTAAAACCCTAATGGGACAAGAATAAGCCTAGGGAGGACGAAAATGACCTAAATGTTAATCCAATGACACAAACACTCCTATTGGATGCACCAGATTGGTTAAAAACCCTAATTGCATAAGAATAAGCCTAGGGAGGACGAAAATAACCTAATTGTTCATCCAATGACACAAACACCCCTATTGGATGCACAAGATTGGTTAAAAACCCTAATTGGACAAGAATAAGCCTAAGGAGGACGAAAATGACCTAAATGTTCATCCAATGACACAAACACACCCATTGGGGGCACAAGATTGGTTAAAAACCCAAATTGGACAAGAATAAGCCTAGAGAGGAAGAGAATGACCTAAATGTTAATCCAATGACACAAATAAATTTATTGGATGCACCAGATTGGTTAAAAACCCTAATTCGACAAGAATAAGCATGGGGAGGACGAAAATGACCTAAATGTTAATCCAATGACACAAACACTCCTAATGGATGCACAAGATTGGTTTAAAACCCTAATGGGACAAGAATAAACCTAGGGAGCACGAAAATGACCTAAATGTTCATCCAATGACACAAACACACCTATTGGAAGCACAAGATTGGTTCAAAACCCAAATTGGACAAGAATAAGCCTAGAGAGGAAGAAAATGACCTAAATGTTATTCCAATGACACAAATGAATTTATTGGATGGACCTGATTGGTTAAAAACCCTAATTCGACATGAATAAGCCTGGGGAGAGCGAAAATGACCTAAATGTTAATCCAATGACACAAACACACCTATAGGATGCACAAAATTGGTTTAAAACCCTAATGGGATAAGAATAAGCCTAGGGAGGACGAAAATGACCTAAATGTTCATCCAATGACACAAACACACCTATAGGATGACCAAGATTGGTTAAAAACCCTAATAGGACAAGAAAAAGCCTAGAGAGGACGAAAATGACCTAAATGTTAATCCAATGACACAAACACACCTATTGGATGCACAAGATTGGTTTAAAACCCTAATGGGACAAGAATAAAACTAGGGAGGACGAAAATGACCTAAATGTTCATACAATGACACAAACACACCTATTGGATGCACAAGATTGGTTAAAAACCCTAATTGGACAAGAATAAGCATAGAGAGGACGAAAATGACCGATATGTTAATCCAATGACACAAATGTATTTATTGGATGCACAAGATTGGTTATAAACCCTAATAGGACAAGAATAAGCTTAGAGAGGACGCAAATGACCTAACTGTTAATCCAATGACACAAACACACCTATTGGAAGCATAAGATTGGTTTAAAACCCTAATGGGACAAGAATAGGCCTAGGGAGGACGAAAATGACCTAAATGTTCATCCAATGACACAAACACACCTATTTGATGCACAAGATTCGTTAAAAACCCTAATTGGACAAGAATAAGCCTGGGGAGGACGAAAATGACCTAATTATTCATCCAATGACACAAACACACCTATTGGATGCACAAGATTGGTTAAAATCCTTAATTGGACAAGAATAAGCCTAGAGAGGAACAGAATGACCTAAATGTTAATCCAATGACACAAACACACCTATTGGATGCACAAGATTGGTTAAAAAATTTTATAGGACAAGAATAAGCCTAGAGAGGACGAAAATGACCTAAATGTTAAACCAATGACACAAATGAGTTTATTGGATGCACAAGATTGCTTGAAAAACCTAATAGGACAAGAATAAGCCTAGAGAGGACAAAAATGACCTAAATGTTAATCCAATGACACAAATGAGTTTATTGGATGCACAAGATTGGTTAAAAACCCTAATAGGACAAGAAAAAGCCTAGAGAGGACGAAAATGACCTAAATGTTCATCCAATGACACAAACACACCTATTGGATGCACAAGATTGGTTAAAAACCCAAATTGGACAAGAATAAGCCAAGAGAGGATGAAAATGACCTAAATGTTCATCCAATGACACAAACACACCTATTGGATGCACAAGATTGGTTAAAAACCCTAATTGGACAAGAATAAGCCTAAGGAGGACGAAAATGACCTAAATGTTCATCCAATTAAACAAACACACCCATTGGGGGTACAAGATTGGTTAAAAACCCAAATTGGACAAGAATGAGCATATAGAGGAAGAAAATGACCTAAATGTTAATCCAATGACACAAATGAATTTTTTGGATGCACCAGATTGGTTAAAAACCCTAATTCGACAAGAATATGCCTGGGGAGGACGAAAATGACTTAAATGTTAATCCAATGACACAAGCACACCTATTGGATGCACAAAATTGGTTTAAAACCCTAATGGGACAAGAATAAGCCTAGGGAGCACGAAAATGACCTAAATGTTCATCAAATGACACAAACACACCTATTGGATGACCATGATTGGTTAAAAACCCTAATTGGACAAGAATAAGGCTAGAGAGGAAAAAAATGACCTAAATGTTAATCCAATGACACAAACACACCTATTGGATGGACAACATTGGTTTAAAACCCTAATTGGACAAGAATAAGCCTAGGGAGGACGAAAATGACCTACATGTTTATCCAATGACACAAACACTTCTATTGGATACACAAGATTGGTTAAAAAATTTAATAGGACAAGAATAAGCCTAGAGTGGACGAAAATGAGTTAAATGTTCATCCAATGACACAAACACACCTATTGGAAGCACAAGATTGGTTCAAAACCCAAATTGGACAAGAATAAGCCTAGAGAGGAAGAAAATGACCTAAATGTTAATCCAATGACACAAATGAATTTATTGGATGCACCAGATTGGTTAAAAACCCAAATTCGACAAGAATAAGCCTAGGGAGGACGAAAATGACCTAAATGTTAATCCAATGACACAAACACACCTATTGGATGCACAAGATTGGTTTAAAACCCTAATGGGACAAGAATAAGCCTAGGGAGGACGAAAATGACCTAAATGTTAATCCAATGACACAAACACTCCTATTGGATGCACAAGATTGGTTAAAAACCCTAATTTCATAAGAATAAGCCTAGGGAGGACGAAAATAACCTAATTGTTCATCCAATAACACAAACACCCCTATTGGATGCACAAGATTGGTTAAAAACCCTAATTGGACAAGAATAAGCCTTAGGAGGACGATAATGACCTAAATGTTCATCCAATTAAACAAACACACCCATTGGGGGCACAAGATTGTTTAAAAACCCAAATTGGACAAGAATAAGCCTAGAGAGGAAGAAAACGACCTAAATGTTAATCCAATGACACAAATGAATTTATTGGATGCACTAGATTGGTTAAAAACCCTAATTCGACAAGAATAAGCATGGGGAGGACGAAAATGACCTAAATGTTAATCCAATGACACAAACACACCTATAGGATGCACAAAATTGGTTTAAATCCCTAATGGGACAAGAATAAGCCTAGGGAGGACGAAAATGACCTAAATGTTCATCCAATGACACAAACACACCTATAGGATGACCAAGATTGGTTAAAAACCCTAATTGGACAAGAATGAGCCTGGGGAGGACGAAAATGACCTAATTATTCATCCAATGAAAGAAACACACCTATTGGATGCACAAGATTGGTTAAAAACCATAATTGGACAAGAATAAGCCTAGAGAGGAAAAAAATGACCTAAATGTTAATTCAATGACACAAACACACCTATTGGATGCACAACATTGGTTTAAAACCCTAATATAACAAGAATAAGCCTAGGGAGGACGAAAATGACCTATATGTTCATCGAATGACACAAACACTTCTATTGGATACACAAGATTGGTTAAAAAATTTAATAGGACAAGAATAAGCCTAGAGAGGACGAAAATGACCTAAATGTTAATCTAATGATACAAATGAGTTTATTGGATGCACAAGATTGCTTAAAAAACCTAATTGGACAAGAATAAGCCTAGAGACGACGAAAATGACCTAAATGTTAATCCAATGACACAAATGAGTTTATTGGATGCACAAAATTGGTTAAAAACCCTAATAGGACAAGAAAAAGCCTAGAGAGGACGAAAATGACGTAAATGTTAATCCAATGACACAAACACACCTATTGGATGCACAAGATTGGTTTAAAACCCTAATGGGACAAGAATAAAACTAGGGAGGACGAAAATGACCTAAATGTTCATACAATGACACAAACACACCTATTGGATGCACAAGATTGGTTAAAAACCCTAATTGGACAAGAATAAGCATGGAGAAGACGAAAATGACCGACATGTTAATCCAATGACACAAATGAATTTATTGAATGCACAAGATTGGTTATAAACCCTAATAGGACAAGAATAAGCTTAGAGAGGACGCAAATGACCTAACTGTTAATCCAATGACACAAACACACCTATTGGAAGCATAAGATTGGTTTAAAACCCAAATGGGACAAGAATAAGCCTAGGGAGAACGAAAATGACCTAATTATTCATCCAATGACAAAAAATGAACTTATCGGATGCACTAGATTGGTTAAAAACCCTAATTGCATAAGAATAAGCCTAGGGAGGACGAAAATGACCTAATTGTTCATCCAATGACACAAACACACCTATTGGATGCACAAGATTGGTTAAAATCCTTAATTGGACAAGAATAAGCCTAGAGAGGAAAAGAATGACCTAAATGTTAATCCAATGACACAAACACACCTATTTGATGCACAAGATTGGTTAAAAACCCTAATTGGACAAAAATAAGCCTAGAGAGGACGAAAATGACCTAAATGTTAATCCAATGACACAAATGAATTTATTGGATGCACAAGATTGGTTAAAAACCCTAATTGGACAAGAATAAGCCTAGAGAGGACGAATATTACCTAAATGTTAATCCAATGACACAAACACACCTATTGGATGCATAAGATTGGTTTAAAACCCTAATGGGACAAGATTAAGCCTAAGGAGGACGAAAATGACCTAAATGTTCATCCAATGACACAAACACATCTATTGGATGCACAAGATTGGTTAAAAACCCTAATTGGACAAGAATAAGCATGGGGAGGACGAAAATGACCTAATTATTCATCCAATGACACAAATACACCTATTGGATGCACAAGATTGGTTAACAACCCTAGTTGGACAAGAATAAGCCTAGGGAGGACCAAAATGACCTAATTGTTCATCCAATGATACAAACACACCTATCGGATGCACAAGATTGGTTAAAAACCCTAATTGGACAAGAATAAGCCTAGAGAGGACGAAAATGACCTAAATGTTAATACAATGACACAAATGAACTTATTGGATGCACAAGATTGATAAAAAAAACCCTAATTCCATAAGGATAAGCCAAGGGAGGACGAAAACGACCTAATTGTTCATCCAATGACACAAACACATCTATTGGATGCACAAGATTGGTTTAAAACCCTAATTGGACAAGAATAAGCCTAGGGAGGACAAAAATGACCTAAATGTTCATCCAATGACACAAACACTTCTATGGGATACACAAGATTGGTTAAAATCCCTAATTGGACAACAATAAGCCTAGGGAGGACGAAAATGACCTAATTGTTCATCTAATGACGAAAACATACCTATTGGATGCACAAGATCGGTTAAAAACCATAATTGCATAAGAATAAGCCTAGGGAGGACGAAAATGACCTAATTGTTCATCCAATGACACAAACGCACCTATTGGATGCACAAGATTGGTTAAAAACCTTAATTGGACAAGAATATCCCTAAGGAGGACGAAAATGACCTAAATGTTCATCCAATGACACAAACACACCCATTGGGGGCACAATATTGGTTAAAAACCCGAATTGGACAAGAATAAACCTAGGGAGGAAGAAAATGACCTAAATGTTAATCCAATGACACAAATGAATTTATTGGATGCACCAGATTGGTTAAAAACCCTAATTCGACTAGAATAACCCTGGGGAGAGCGAAAATGACCTAAATGTTAATCCAATGACACAAACACTCCTATTGGATGCACAAGATTGGTTTAAAACTCTAATGGGACAAGAATAAGCTTAGGGAGGACGAAAATGACCTAAATGTTCATCCAATGACACAAACACACCTATTGGATTCACAAGATTGGTTAAAAACCCTAATTGGACAAGAATAAGCCTGGGAAGGACGAAAATGACCTAATTATTCATCCAATGACACAAACACACCTATTGGATGCACAAGATTGGTTAAAAACCATAATTGGACAAGAATAAGCAAAGAGAGGAAAAAAATGACCTAAATGTTAATCCAATGACACAAATGAGTTTATTGGATGCACAAGATTGGTTAAAAACCCTAATAGGACAAGAAAAAGCCTAGAGAGGACGAAAATGACCTAAATGTTAATCCAATGACACAAACACACCTAATGGATGCACAAGATTGGTTAAAAACCCAAATTGGACAAGAATAAGCCTAGGGAGGTCGAAAATGACCTAATTGTTCATCCAATGGCACAAACACCCCTATTGGATGCACAAGATTGGTTAAAAACCCTAATTGGACAAGAATAAGCCTAAGGAGGACGAAAATGACCTAAATGTTCATCCAATTAAACAAACACACCCATTGGGGGTACAAGATTGGTTAAAAACCCAAATTGTACAAGAATAAGCCTAGAGAGGAAGAAAATGACCTAAATGTTAATCCAATGACACAAATGAATTTTTTGGATGCACCAGATTGGTTAAAAACCCTAATTCGACAAGAATATGCCTGGGGAGGACGAAAATGACCTAAATGTTAATCCAATGACACAAACACACCTATTAGATGCACAAGATTGGTTTAAAACTCTAATGGGACAAGAATAAGCCTAGGGAGGACGAAAATGACCTAAATGTTCATCCAATGACACAAACACACCTATTGGATTCACAAGATTGGTTAAAAACCATAATTGGACAAGAATAAGCCTAGAGAGGAAAAAAATGACCTAAATGTTAATGCAATGACACAAACACACCTATTGGATGGACATCATTGGTTTAAAACCCTAATTGGACAAGAATAAGCCTAGAGAGGACGAAAATGACCTAAATGTTAATCCAATGACACAAATGAATTTATTAGATGAACCAGATTGGTTAAAAACCCTAATTCGACAAGAATAAGCCCGGGAAGGACGAAAATGACCTAAACGTTAATCCAATGACACAAACACACCTATTGGATGCGCAAGATTGGTTTAAAACCCTAATGGGTCAAGAATAAGCCTAGGGAGGACGAAAATGACCTAAATGTTCATCCAATGACACAAACACACCTATTGGATTCACAAGATTGGTTAAAAACCCTAATTGGACAAGAATAAGCTTGGGGAGGACGAAAATGACCTAATTATTCATCGAATGACACAAACACACTTATTAGATGCACAAGATTGGTTAAAAACCATAATTGGACAAGAATAAGCTTGGGGAGGACGAAAATGACCTAATTGTTCATCCAATGACACAAACGCACCTATTGGATGCAAAAGATTGGTTAAAAACCTTAATTGGACAAGAATATGCCTAAGGAGGACGAAAATGACCTAAATGTTCATCCAATGACACAAACACACCCATTGGGGGCACAACATTGGTTAAAAACCCGAATTGGACAAGAATAAACCTAGAGAGGAAGAAAATGACCTAAATGTTAATCCAATGACACAAATGAATTTATTGGATGCACCAGATTGGTTAAAAACCCTAATTCGACTAGAATAACCCTGGGGAGAGCGAAAATGACCTAAATGTTAATCCAATGACACAAACACTCCTATTGGATGCACAAGATTGGTTTAAAACTCTAATGGGACAAGAATAAGCTTAGGGAGGACGAAAATGACCTAAATGTTCATCCAATGACACAAACACACCTATTGGATTCACAAGATTGGTTAAAAACCCTAATTGGACAAGAATAAGCTAGGGGAGGACGAAAATGACCTAATTATTCATCCAATGACACAAACACACCTATTGGATGCACAAGATTGGTTAACAACCATAATTGGACAAGAATAAGCCTAGAGAGGAAAAAAATGACCTAAATGTTTATCCAACGACACAAACACACCTATTGGATGGACAACATTGGTTTAAAACCCTAATTAGACAAGAATAAGCCTAGGGAAGACGAAAATAACCTACATATTCATCCAATGACACAAACACTTCTATTGGATACACAAGATTGGTTAAAAATTTTAATAGGACAAGAATAAGCCTATAGAGGACGAAAATGACCTAAATGTTAATCCAATGACACAGATGAGTTTATTGGATGCACAAGATTCCTTAAAAAACCTAATAGAACAAGAATAAGCCTAGAGAGGACAAAAATGACCTAAATGTTAATCCAATGACACAAATGAGTTTATTGGATGCACAAGATTGGTTAAAAACCCTAATAGGACAAGAAAAAGCCTAGAGAGGACGAAAATGACCTAAATGTTAATCCAATGACACAAACACACCTAATCGATGCACAAGATTGGTTAAAAACCCAAATTGGACAAGAATAAGCCAAGAGAGGATGAAAATGACCTAAATGTTAATCCAATGACACAAATGAATTTATTAGATGCACCAGATTGGTTAAATACCCTAATTCGACAAGAATAAGCCCGGGGAGGACGAAAATGACCTAAATGTTAATCCTATGACACAAACACACCTATTGGATGCGCAAGATTGGTTTAAAACCCTAATGGGACAAGAATAAGCCTAGGGAGGACGAAAACGACCTAAATGTTAATCCAATGATACAAACACTCCTATCGGATGCACAAGATTGGTTAAAAACCCTAATTGCATAAGAATAAGCCTAGGGAGGTCGAAAATGACCTAATTGTTCATCCAATGACACAAACACCCCTATTGGATGCACAAGATTGGTTAAAAACCCTAATTGGACAAGAATAAGCCTAAGGAGGACGAATTGACCTAAATGTTGATCCAATTAAACAAACACACCCATTGGGGGTACAAGATTGGTTAAAAACCCAAATTGGACAAGAATAAGCCTAGAGAGGAAGAAAATGACCTAAATGTTAATCCAATGACACAAATGAATTTTTTGGATGCACCAGATTGGTTAAAAACCCTAATTCGACAAGAATATGCCTGGGGAGGACGAAAATGACCTAAATGTTAATCCAATGACACAAACACACCTATTGGAGGCACAAAATTGGTTTAAAACCCTAATGGGACAAGAATAACCCTAGGGAGCACGAAAATGACCTAAATGTTCATCGAATGACACAAACACACCTATTGGATGACCAAGATTGGTTAAAAACCCTAATTGGACATGAATGAGCCTGGGGAGGACGAAAATGACCTAATTGTTCATCCAATGACACAAACACACCTATTGGATGCACAAGATTGGTTAAAAACCATAATTGGACAAGAATAAGCCTAGAGAGGAAAAAAATGACCTAAATGTTAATCCAATGACACAAACACACCTATTGGATGGACAACATTGGTTTAAAACCCTAATAGGACAAGAATAAGCCTAGAGAGGACGAAAATGACCTAAATGTTAATCCAATTACACAAATGAATTTATTAGATGCACCAGATTGGTTAAAAACCCTAATTCGACAAGAATAAGCCCGGGAAGGACGAAAATGACCTAAACGTTAATCCAATGACACAAACACACCTATTGGATGCGCAAGATTGGTTTAAAACCCTAATGGGACAAGAATAAGCCTAGGGAGGACGAAAATGACCTGATTGTTCTTCCAATGACACAAACGCACCTATTGGATGCACAAGATTGGTTAAAAACCCTAATTGGACAAGAATATGCCTAAGGAGGACGAAAATGACCTAAATGTTCATCCAATGACACAAACACACCCATTGGGGGCACAATATTGGTTAAAAACCCGAATTGGACAAGAATAAACCTAGAGAGGAAGAAAATTACCTAAATGTTAATCCAATGACACAAATGAATTTATTGGATGCACCAGATTGGTTAAAAACCCTCATTCGACAAGAATAACCCTGGGGAGAGCGAAAATGACCTAAATGTTAATCCAATGGCACAAACATTCCTATTGGATGCACAAGATTGGTTTAAAACTCTAATGGGACAAGAATAAGCCTAGGGAGGACGAAAATGACCTAAATGTTCATCCAATGACCCAAACACACCTATTGGATTCACAAGATTGGTTAAAAACCCTAATTGGACAAGAATAAGCCTGGGGAGGACGAAAATGACCTAATTATTCATCCAATGACACAAACACACCTATTGGATGTACAAGATTGGTTAAAAACCATAATTGGATAAGAATAAGCCTAGAGAGGAAAAAACTGACCTAAATGTTAATCCAATGACACAAATGAATTTATTAGATGCACCAAATTGGTTAAAAACCCTAATTCGACAAGAATAAGCCCGGGGAGGACGAAAATGACCTAAATGTTAATCCTATGACACAAACATACCTATTGGATGTGCAAGATTGGTTTAAAACCCTAATGGGACAAGAATAAGCCTAGGGAGGACGAAAACGACCTAAATGTTAATCCAATGACACAAACACTCCTATCGGATGCACAAGATTGGTTAAAAACCCTAATTGCATAAGAACAATCCTAGGGAGGTCGAAAATGACCTAATTGTTCATCCAATGACACAAACACCCTTATTGGATGCACAAGATTGGTTAAAAACCCTAATTGGACAAGAATAAGCAAAGGGAGGAGGAAAATGACCTAAATGTTCATCCAATGACACAAACACACTTATTGGTTGCACAAGATTGGTTTAAAACCCTAATGGGACAAGAATAAAACTAGGGAGGTCGAAAATGACCTAAATGTTCATACAATGACACAAACACACCTATTGGATGCACAAGATTGGTTAAAAACCCTAATTGGACAAGAATAAGCATGGAGAGTAAGAAAATGACCGATATGTTAATCCAATGACACAAATGAATTTATTGGATGCACAAGATTCGTTATATACCCTAATAGGACAAGAATAAGTCTTGAGAGGATGAAAATGACCTAACTGTTAATCCAATGACACAAACACACCTATTGGAAGCATAAGATTGGTTTAAAACCCTAATGGGACAAGAATAAGCCTAGGGAGGACGAAAATGACCTAAATGTTCATCCAATGACACAAACACACCTATTGGATGCAAAAGATTGGTTAAAATCCTTAATTGGACAAGAATAAGCCTAGAGAGGAAAAGAATGACCTAAATGTTAATCCAATGACACAAACACACCTATTGGATGCACAAGATTGGTTAAAAACCCTAATTGGAAAAGAATAAGCCTAGAGAGGACGAAAATGACCTAAATGTTAATCCGATGACACAAATGAATTTATTGGATGCACAAGATTGGTTATAAACCCTAATTGGACAAGAATAAGCCTAGAGAGGACGAAAATGACCTAAATGTTAATACAATGACACAAACACACCTATTGGATGCACAAGATTGGTTAAAAGCCATAATTGGACAAGAATAAGGCTAGAGAGGAAAAGAATGACCTAAATGTTAATCCAATGACACAAACACACCTATTGGATGCACAAGATTGGTTAAAAACCCTAATTGGACAAGAATAAGCCTAGAGAGGACGAAAATGACCTAAATGTTAATCCAATGACACAAATGAATTTATTGGATGCACAAGATTGGTTAAAAACCCTAATTGGACAAGAATAAGCCTAGGGAGGACGAAAATGACCTAATTGTTCATCCAATGACACAAACACACCTATTGGATGCACAAGATTGGTTAAAAACCCTAATTGGACAAGAATAAGCCTAGGGAGGACGAAAATGACCTAATTATTCATCCAATGACACAAACACACCTATTGGATGCACAAGATTGGTTAAAAACCATAATTGGACAAGAATAAGCCTAGAGAGGAAAAAAATGACCTAAATGTTAATCCAATGACACAAACACACCTATTGGATGGACAACATTGGTTTAAAACCCTAATTGGACAAGAATAAGCCTAGAGAGGACGAAAATGACCTAAATGTTAATCCAATGACACAAATGAATTTATTCGATGCACCAGATTGGTTAAAAACCCTAATTCGTCAAGAATAAGCCAGTGAAGGACGAAAATGACCTAAATGTTAATCCAATAACACAAACACACCTATTGGATGCGCAAGATTGGTTTAAAACCCTAATGGGACAAGAATAAGCCTAGGGAGGATGAAAATGACCTAAATGTTAATCCAATGACACAAACACACCTAATGGATGCACAAGATTGGTTAAAAACCCAAATTGGACAAGAATAAGCCTAGAGAGGACGAATATGACCTAAATGTTAATCCAATGACACAAATGAATTTATTAGATGCACCAGATTGGTTAAAAACCCTAATTCGACAAGAATAAGCCCGGGAAGGACGAAAATGACCTAAATGTTAATCCAATGACACAAACACACCTATTGGATGCGCAAGATTGGTTTAAAACCCTAATGGGACAAGAATAAGCCTAGGGAGGACGAAAATGACCTAAATGTTAATCCAATGACACAAACACACCTAATGGATGCACAAGATTGGTTAAAAACCCAAATTGGACAAGAATAAGCCTAGAGAGGACGAAAATGACCTAAATGTTAATCCAATGACACAAATGAATTTATAAGATGCACCAGATTGGTTAAAAACCCTAATTCGACAAGAATAAGCCCGGGAAGGACGAAAATGACCTAAATGTTAATCCAATGACACAAACACACCTAATGGATGCACAAGATTGGTTAAAAACCCAAATTGGACAAGCATAAGCCTAGAGAGGACGAATATGACCTAAATGTTAATCCAATGACACAAATGAATTTATTAGATGCACCAGATTGGTTAAAAACCCTAATTCGACAAGAATAAGCCCGGGAAGGACGAAAATGACCTAAATGTTAATCCAATGACACAAACACACCTATTGGATGCGCAAGATTGGTTTAAAACCCTAATGGGACAAGAATAAGCCTAGGGAGGACGAAAATGACCTAAATGTTAATCCATTGACACAAACACTCCTATTGGTTGCACAAGATTGGTTAAAAACCCTAATTGCATAAGAATAAGCCTAGGGAAGACGAAAATGACCTAATTGTTCATCCAATGACACAGACACCCCTATTGGAAGCACAAGATTGGTTGAAAACCCTAATTGGACAAGAATAAGCCTAAGGAGGACGAAAATGACCTAAATGTTCATCCAATTAAACAAACACACCCATTGGGGGCACAAGATTGGTTAAAAACCCAAATTGGACAAGAATAAGCCTAGAGAGGAAGAAAATGACCTAAATGTTAATCCAATGACACAAATGAATTTTTTGGATGCACCAGATTGGTTAAAAACCATAATTCGACAAGAATAAGCCTGGGGAGGACGAAAATGACCTAAATGTTAATCCAATGACACAAACACACCTATTGGATGCACAAAGTTGGTTTAAAACCCTAATGGGACAAGAATAAGCATAGGGAGGACGAAAATGACTTAAATGTTAATCCAATGACACAAACACGCCTATTGGATGGACAACATTGGTTTAAAACCCTAATTGGACAAGAATAAAACTAGGGAGGACGAAAATGACCTACATGTTCATCCAATGACACAAACACTTCTATTGGATACACAAGATTGGTTAAAAATTTTAATAGGACAAGAATAAGCCTAGAGAGGACGAAAATGACCTAAATGTTAATCCAATGACACAGATGAGTTTATTGGATGCACAAGATTGCTTAAAAAACCTTATTGGACAAGAATAAGCCTAGAGAGGACGAAAATGACCTAAATGTTAATCCAATGACACAAATGAGTTTATTGGATGCACAAGATTGGTTAAAAACCCTAATAGGACAAGAAAAAGCCTAGAGAGGACGAAAATGACCTAAATGTTAATCCAATGACACAAACACACCTATTGGATGCACAAGATTGGTTTAAAACCCTAATGGGACAAGAATAAGCCTAAGAAGGACGAAGGTGACCTAAATGTTCATCCAATGACACAAACACACCTATTGGATTCACAAGATTGGTTAAAACCCCTAATTGGACAAGAATAAGCCTAGAGAGGACGAAAATGACCTAAATGTTAATCCAATGACAGAAACACACCTATTGGATGCACAAGATTGGTTTAAAACCCTAATGGGACAAGAATAAAACTAGGGAGGACGAAAATGACCTAAATGTTCATACAATGACACAAACACACCTATTGGATGCACAAGATTGGTTAAAAACCCTAATTGGACAAGAATAAGCCTGGTGAGGACGAAAATGACCGATATGTTAATCCAATGACACAAATGAATTTATTGGATGCACAAGATTGGTTATAAACCCTAATAGGACAAGAATAAGCCTAGAGAGGACGAAAATGACCTAAATGTTAATCCAATGACACAAACACACCTATTGGATGCACAAGATTGGTTTAAAACCCTAATGGGACAAGAATAAGCCTAAGGAGGACGAAGGTGACCTAAATGTTCATCCAATGACACAAACACACCTATTGGATTCACAAGATTGGTTAAAAACCCTAATTGGACAAGAATAAGCCTAGAGAGGATGAAAATGACCTAAATGTTAATCCAATGACAGAAACACACCTATTGGATGCACAAGATTGGTTTAAAACCCTAATGGGACAAGAATAAAACTAGGGAGGACGAAAATGACCTAAATGTTCATACAATGACACAAACACACCTATTGGATGCACAAGATTGGTTAAAAACCCTAATTGGACAAGAATAAGCATGGAGAGTAAGAAAATGACCGATATGTTAATCCAATGACACAAATGAATTTATTGGATGCACAAGATTCGTTATATACCCTAATAGGACAAGAATAAGTCTTGAGAGGATGAAAATGACCTAACTGTTAATCCAATGACACAAACACACCTATTGGAAGCATAAGATTGGTTTAAAACCCTAATGGGACAAGAATAAGCCTAGGGAGGACGAAAATGACCTAAATGTTCATCCAATGACACAAACACACCTATTGGATGCACAAGATTGGTTAAAAACCCTAATTGGACAAGAATAAGCCTTGGGAGGACGAAAATGACCTAAATGTTCATCCAATGACACAAACACACCTATTGGATTCACAAGATTGGTTAAAAACCCTAATTGGACAAGAATAAGCCTAGAGAGGACGAAAATGACCTAATTGTTCATCCAATGACTCAAACACACCTATTGGATGCACAAGATTGGTTAAAAACCATAATTGGACAAGAATAAGCCTAGAGAGGAAAAAAATGACCTAAATGTTAATGCAATGACACAAACACACCTATTGGATGGACAACATTGGTTTAAAACCCTAATTGGACAAGAATAAGCCTAGAGAGGACGAAAATGACCTAAATGTTAATCCAATGACACAAATGAATTTATTAGAAGCACCAGATTGGTTAAAAACCCTAATTCGACAAGAATAAGCCCGGGAAGGACGAAAATGACCTAAACGTTAATCCAATGACACAAACACACCTATTGGATGCGCAAGATTGGTTTAAAACCCTAATGGGACAAGAAAAAGCCTAGGGAGCACGAAAATGACCTAAATGTTCATCAAATGACACAAACGCACCTATTGGATTACCAAGATTGGTTAAAAACCCTAATTGGACAAGAATGAGCCTGGGGAGGACGAAAATGACCTAATTGTTCATCCAATGACACAAACACACCTATTGGATGCACAAGATTGGTTAAAAACCATAATTGGACAAGAATAAGCCTAGAGAGGAAAAAAATGACCTAAATGTTAATACAATGACACAAACACACCTATTGGATGGACAACATTGGTTTAAAACCCTAATTGGACAAGAATAAGCCTAGAGAGGACGAAAATGACCTAAATGTTAATCCAATGACACAAATGAATTTATTAGAAGCACCAGATTGGTTAAAAACCCTAATTCGACAAGAATAAGCCCGGGAAGGACGAAAATGACCTAAACGTTAATCCAATGACACAAACACACCTATTGGATGCGCAAGATTGGTTTAAAACCCTAATGGGACAAGAATAAGCCTAGGGAGCACGAAAATGACCTAAATGTTCATCAAATGACACAAACGCACCTATTGGATTACCAAGATTGGTTTAAAACCCTAATTGGACAAGAATGAGCATGGGGAGGACGAAAATGACCTAATTGTTCATCCAATGACACAAACACACCTATTGGATGCACAAGATTGGTTAAAAACCATAATTGGACAAGAATAAGCCTAGAGAGGAAAAAAATGACCTAAATGTTAATACAATGACACAAACACACCTATTGGATGGACAACATTGGTTTAAAACCCTAATTGGACAAGAATAAGCCTAGAGAGGAAAAAAATGACCTAAATGTTAATACAATGACACAAACACACCTATTGGATGGACAACATTGGTTTAAAACCCTAATTGGACAAGAATAAGCCTAGAGAGGACAAAAATGACCTAAATGTTAATCCAATGACACAAATGAATTTATTAGATGCACCAGATTGGTTAAAAACCCTAATTCGACAAGAATAAGCCCGGGAAGGACGAAAATGACCTAAACGTTAATCCAATGACACAAACACACCTATTGGATGCGCAAGATTGGTTAAAAACTCTAATTGGACCAGAATATGCCTAAGGAGGACGAAAATGACCTAAATGTTCATCCAATGACACAAACACACCCATTGGGGGCACAATATTGGTTAAAAACCCGAATTGGACAAGAATAAACCTAGAGAGGAAGAAAATGACCTAAATGTTAATCCAATGACACAAATGAATTTATTGGATGCACCAGATTGGTTAAAAACCCTAATTCGACAAGAATAACCCTGGGGAGAGCGAAAATGACCTAAATGTTAATCCATTGACACAAACATTCCTATTGGATGCACAAGATTGGTTTAAAACTCTAATGGGACAAGAATAAGCCTAGGGAGGACGAAAATGACCTAAATGTTCATCCAATGACACAAACACACCTATTGGATTCACTAGATTGGTTAAAAACCCTAATTAGACAAGAATAAGCCTGGGGAGGACGAAAATGACCTAATTATTCATCCAATGACACAAACACACCTATTGGATGCACAAGATTGGTTAAAAACCATAATTGGACAAGAATAAGCCTAGAGAGGAAAAAAATGACCTAAATGTTAATCCAATGACACAAACACACCTATTGGATGGACAACATTGGTTTAAAACCCTAATTGGACAAGAATAAGCCTAGGGAAGACGAAAATAACCTACATGTTCATCCAATGACACAAACACTTCTATTGGATACACAAGATTGGTTAAAAATTTTAATAGGACAAGAATAAGCCTAGAGAGGACGAAAATGACCTAAATGTTAATCCAATGACACAAATGAGTTTATTGGATGCACAAGATTGCTTAAAAAACCTAATAGAACAAGAATAAGCCTAGAGAGGACAAAAATGACCTAAATGTTAATCCAATGACTCAAATGAGTTTATTGGAAGCACAAGATTGGTTAAAAACCCTAATAGGACAAGAAAAAGCCTAGAGAGGACGAAAATGACCTAAATGTTAATCCAATGACACAAACACACCTAATGGATGCACAAGATTGGTTAAAAACCGAAATTGGACAAGAATAAGCCAAGAGAGGATGAAAAATGACCTAAATGTTAATCCAATGACACAAATGAATTTATTAGATGCACCAGATTGGATGCGCAAGAATAGGACAAGAATAAGCCTAGGGAGGACGAAAACGACCTAAATGTTAATCCAATGACACAAACACTCCTATCGGATGCACAAGATTGGTTAAAAACCCTAATTGCATAAGAATAAGCCTAGGGAGGTCGAAAATGACCTAATTGTTCATCCAATGACACAAACACCCATATTGGATGCACAAGATTGGTTAAAAACCCTAATTGGACAAGAATAAGCCTAAGGAGGACGAAAATGACCTAAATGTTCATCCAATTAAACAAACACACCCATTGGGGGTACAAGATTGGTTAAAAACCCAAATTGGACAAGAATAAGCCTAGAGAGGAAGAAAATGACCTAAATGTAAATCCAATGACACAAATGAATTTTTTGGATGCACCAGATTGGTTAAAAACCCTAATTCGACAAGAATATGCCTGGGGAGGACGAAAATGACCTAAATGTTAATCCAATGACACAAACACACCTATTGGATGCACAAAATTGGTTTAAAACCCTAATGGGACAAGAATAAGCCTAGGGAGCACGAAAATGACCTAAATGTTCATCAAATGACACAAACACACCTATTGGATGACCAAGATTGGTTAAAAACCCTAATTGGACAAGAATGAGCCTGGGGAGGACGAAAATGACCTAATTGTTCATCCAATGACACAAACACACCTATTGGATGCACAAGATTGGTTAAAAACCATAATTGGACAAGAATAAGCCTAGAGATGAAAAAAATGACCTAAATGTTAATCCAATGACACAAACACACCTATTGGATGGAGAACATTGGTTTAAAACCCTAAATGGACAAGAATAAGCCTAGAGAGGACGAAAATGACCTAAATGTTAATCCAAAGACACAAATGAATTTATTAGATGCACCAGATTGGTTAAAAACCCTAATTCGACAAGAATAAGCCCGGGAAGGACGAAAATGACCTAAATGTTAATCCAATGACACAAACACACCTATTGGATGCGCAAGATTGGTTTAAAACCCTAGTGGGACAAGAATAAGCCTAGGGACGACGAAAATGACCTAAATGTTAATCCAATGACACAAACACTCCTATTGGATGCACAAGATTGGTTAAAAACCCTAATTGCATAAGAATAAGCATAGGGAGGACGAAAATGACCTAATTGTTCATCCAATGACACATACACCCCTATTGGAAGCACAAGATTGGTTAAAAACCCAAATCGGACAAGAATAAGCCTAAGGAGGTTGAAAATGACCTAAATGTTCATCCAATTAAACAAACACACCCATTGGGGGCATAAGATTGGTTAAAAACCCAAATTGGACAAGAATAAGCCTATAGAGGAAGAAAATGACCTAAATGTTAATCCAATGACACAAATGAATTTTTTGGATGCACCAGATTGGTTAAAAACCATAATTCGACAAGAATAAGCCTGGGGAGGACGAAAATGACCTAAATGTTAATCCAATGACACAAACACACCTATTGGATGCACAAAGTTGGTTTAAAACCCTAATGGGACAAGAATAAGCCTAGGGAGGACGAAAATGACTTAAATGTTAATCCAATGACACAAATACGCCTATTGGATGGACAACATTGGTTCAAAACCCTAATTGGACAAGAATAAAACTAGGGAGGACGAAAATGACCTACATGTTCATCCAATGACACAAACACTTCTATTGGATACACAAGATTGGTTAAAAATTTTAATAGGACAAGAATAAGCCTTGAGAGGACGAAAATGACCTAAATGTTAATCCAATGACACAGATGAGTTTATTGGATGCACAAGATTGCTTAAAAAACCTTATTGGACAAGAATAAGCCTAGAGAGGACGAAAATGACCTAAATGTTAATCCAATGACACAAATGAGTTTATTGGATGCACAAGATTGGTTAAAAACCCTAATAGGACAAGAAAAAGCCTAGAGAGGACGAAAATGACCTAAATGTTAATCCAATGACACAAACACACCTATTGGATGCACAAGATTGGTTTAAAACCCTAATGGGACAAGAATAAGCCTAAGAAGGACGAAGGTGACCTAAATGTTCATCCAATGACACAAACACACCTATTGGATTCACAAGATTGGTTAAAACCCCTAATTGGACAAGAATAAGCCTAGAGAGGACGAAAATGACCTAAATGTTAATCCAATGACAGAAACACACCTATTGGATGCACAAGATTGGTTTAAAACCCTAATGGGACAAGAATAAAACTAGGGAGGACGAAAATGACCTAAATGTTCATACAATGACACAAACACACCTATTGGATGCACAAGATTGGTTAAAAACCCTAATTGGACAAGAATAAGCCTGGTGAGGACGAAAATGACCGATATGTTAATCCAATGACACAAATGAATTTATTGGATGCACAAGATTGGTTATAAACCCTAATAGGACAAGAATAAGCCTAGAGAGGACGAAAATGACCTAACTGTTAATCCAATGACACAAACACACCTATTGGAAGCATAAGATTGGTTTAAAACCCTAATGGGACATGAATAAGCCTAGGGAGGACGAAAATGACCTAAATGTTCATCCAATCACACAAACACACCTATTGGATGCAAAAGATTGGTTAAAATCCTTAATTGGACAAGAATAAGCCTAGAGAGGAAAAGAATGACCTAAATGTTAATCCAATGACACAAACACACCTATTGGATGCACAAGATTGGTTAAAAACCCTAATTGGAAAAGAATAAGCCTAGAGAGGACGAAAATGACCTAAATGTTAATCCGATGACACAAATGAATTTATTGGATGCACAAGATTGGTTAAAAACCCTAATTGGACAAGAATAAGCCTAGAGAGGACGAAAATGACCTAAATGTTAATACAATGACACAAACACACCTATTGGATGCACAAGATTGGTTTAAAACCCTAATGGGACAAGAATAAGCCTAAGGAGGACGAAAATGACCTAAATGTTCATCCAATGACACAAACACACCTATTGGATGCACAAGATTGGTTAAAAACCCTAATTGGACAAGAATAAGCCTAGAGAGGACGAAAATGACCTAAATGTTAATCCAATGACAAAAACACACCTATTGGATGCACAAGATTGGTTTAAAACCCTAATGGGACAAGAATAAAACTAGGGAGGACGAAAATGACCTAAATGTTCATACAATGACACAAACACACCTATTGGATGCACAAGATTGGTTAAAAACCCTAATTGGACAAGAATAAGCCTGGTGAGGACGAAAATGACCGATATGTTAATCCAATGACACAAATGAATTTATTGGATGCACAAGATTGGTTATAAACCCTAATAGGACAAAAGTAAGCCTAGAGAGGACGAAAATGACCTAACTGTTAATCCAATCACAAAAACACACCTATTGGATGCACAAAATTGGTTTAAAACCCTAATGGGACAAGAATAAGCCTAGGGAGGACGAAAATGACCTAAATGTTCATCAAATGACACAAACACACCTATTGGATGACCAAGATTGGTTAAAAACCCTAATTGGACAAGAATGAGCCTGGGGAGGACGAAAATGACCTAATTGTTCATCCAATGACACAAACACACCTATTGGATGCACAAGATTGGTTAAAAACCATAATTGGACAAGAATAAGCCTAGAGAGGAAGAAAATGACCTAAATGTTAATCCAATGACACAAATGAATTTTTTGGATGCACCAGATTGGTTAAAAACCCTAATTCGACAAGAATATGCCTGGGGAGGACGAAAATGACCTAAATGTTAATCCAATGACACAAGCACACCTATTGGATGCACAAAATTGGTTTAAAACCCTAACGGGACAAGAATAAGCCTAGGGAGCCCGAAAATTACCTAAATGTTCATCAAATGACACAAACACACCTATTAGATGACCATGATTGGTTAAAAACCCTAATTGGACAAGAAGGAGCCTGGGGAGGACGAAAATGACCTAATTATTCATCCAATGACACAAACACACCTATTGGATGCACAAGACTGGTTAAAAACCATAATTGGACAAGAATAAGGCTAGAGAGGAAAAAAATGACCTAAATGTTAATCCAATAACACAAACACACCTATTGGATGGACAACATTGGTTTAAAACCCTAATTGGATAAGAATAAGCCTAGGGAGGACAAAAATGACCTAAATGTTAATCTAATGACACAAATGAGTTTATTGGATGCACAAGATTGCTTAATAAACCTAATTGGACAAGAATAAGCCTAGAGAGGATGAAAATGACCTAAATGTTAATCCAATGACACAAATGAGTTTATTGGATGCACAAGATTGGTTAAAAACCCTAATAGGACAAGAAAAAGCCTAGAGAGGACGAAAATGACCTAAATGTTAATCCAATGACACAAACACACCTATTGGATGCACAAGATTGGTTTAAAACCCTAATGGGACAAGAGTAAAACTAGGGAGGACGAAAATGACCTAAATGTTCATACAATGACACAAACACACCTATTGGATGCACAAGATTGGTTAAAAACCCTAATTGCATAAGAATAAGCATAGGGAGGACGAAAATGACCTAATTGTTCATCCAATGACACAAACACCCCTATTGGATGCACAAGATTGGTTAAAAACCCTAATTGGACAAGAATAAGCCTAAGGAGGACGAAAATGACCTAAATGTTCATCCAATTAAACAAACACACCCATTGGGGGTACAAGATTGGTTAAAAACCCAAATTGGACAAGAATAAGCCTAGAGAGGAAGAAAATGACCTAAATGTAAATCCAATGACACAAATGAATTTTTTGGATGCACCAGATTGGTTAAAAACCCTAATTCGACAAGAATATGCCTGGGGAGGACGAAAATGACCTAAATGTTAATCCAATGACACAAACACACCTATTGGATGCACAAAATTGGTTTAAAACCTTAATGGGACAAGAATAAGCCTAGGGAGCACGAAAATGACCTAAATGTTCATCAAATGACACAAACACACCTATTGGATGACCAAGATTGGTTAAAAACCCTAATTGGACAAGAATGAGCCTGGGGAGGACGAAAATGACCTAATTGTTCATCCAATGACACAAACACACCTATTGGATGCACAAGATTGGTTAAAAACCATAATTGGACAAGAATAAGCCTAGAGATGAAAAAAATGACCTAAATGTTAATCCAATGACACAAACACACCTATTGGATGGACAACATTGGTTTAAAACCCTAAATGGACAAGAATAAGCCTAGAGAGGACGAAAATGACCTAAATGTTAATCCAAAGACACAAATGAATTTATTAGATGCACCAGATTGGTTAAAAACCCTAATTCGACAAGAATAAGCCCGGGAAGGACGAAAATGACCTAAATGTTAATCCAATGACACAAACACACCTATTGGATGCGCAAGATTGGTTTAAAACCCTAGTGGGACAAGAATAAGCCTAGGGACGACGAAAATGACCTAAATGTTAATCCAATGACACAAACACTCCTATTGGATGCACAAGATTGGTTAAAAACCCTAATTGCATAAGAATAAGCCTAGGGAGGACGAAAATGACCTAATTGTTCATCCAATGACACAGACACCCCTATTGGAAGCACAAGATTGGTTAAAAACCCAAATCGGACAAGAATAAGCCTAAGGAGGTTGAAAATGACCTAAATGTTCATCCAATTAAACAAACACACCCATTGGGGGCATAAGATTGGTTAAAAACCCAAATTGGACAAGAATAAGCCTATAGAGGAAGAAAATGACCTAAATGTTAATCCAATGACACAAATGAATTTTTTGGATGCACCAGATTGGTTAAAAACCATAATTCGACAAGAATAAGCCTGGGGAGGACGAAAATGACCTAAATGTTAATCCAATGACACAAACACACCTATTGGATGCACAAAGTTGGTTTAAAACCCTAATGGGACAAGAATAAGCCTAGGGAGGACGAAAATGACTTAAATGTTAATCCAATGACACAAATACGCCTATTGGATGGACAACATTGGTTCAAAACCCTAATTGGACAAGAATAAAACTAGGGAGGACG
The DNA here is from genome assembly GCA_037974875.1 of Cicer bijugum. Classification (NCBI taxonomy): domain Eukaryota; kingdom Viridiplantae; phylum Streptophyta; class Magnoliopsida; order Fabales; family Fabaceae; genus Cicer; species Cicer bijugum. The sequence continues at coordinate 112,492 of JBBPBT010001148.1, read as the reverse complement.
AAAATGACCTACATGTTCATCCAATGACACAAACACTTCTATTGGATACACAAGATTGGTTAAAAATTTTAATAGGACAAGAATAAGCCTTGAGAGGACGAAAATGACCTAAATGTTAATCCAATGACACAGATGAGTTTATTGGATGCACAAGATTGCTTAAAAAACCTTATTGGACAAGAATAAGCCTAGAGAGGACGAAAATGACCTAAATGTTAATCCAATGACACAAATGAGTTTATTGGATGCACAAGATTGGTTAAAAACCCTAATAGGACAAGAAAAAGCCTAGAGAGGACGAAAATGACCTAAATGTTAATCCAATGACACAAACACACCTATTGGATGCACAAGATTGGTTTAAAACCCTAATGGGACAAGAATAAGCCTAAGAAGGACGAAGGTGACCTAAATGTTCATCCAATGACACAAACACACCTATTGGATTCACAAGATTGGTTAAAACCCCTAATTGGACAAGAATAAGCCTAGAGAGGACGAAAATGACCTAAATGTTAATCCAATGACAGAAACACACCTATTGGATGCACAAGATTGGTTTAAAACCCTAATGGGACAAGAATAAAACTAGGGAGGACGAAAATGACCTAAATGTTCATACAATGACACAAACACACCTATTGGATGCACAAGATTGGTTAAAAACCCTAATTGGACAAGAATAAGCCTGGTGAGGACGAAAATGACCGATATGTTAATCCAATGACACAAATGAATTTATTGGATGCACAAGATTGGTTATAAACCCTAATAGGACAAGAATAAGCCTAGAGAGGACGAAAATGACCTAACTGTTAATCCAATGACAAAAACACACTTATTGGATGCACAAAATTGGTTTAAAACCCTAAAGGGACAAGAATAAGCCTAGGGAGGACGAAAATGACCTAAATGTTCATCAAATGACACAAACACACCTATTGGATGACCAAGATTGGTTAAAAACCCTAATTGGACAAGAATGAGCCTGTGGAGGACGAAAATGACCTAATTATTCATCCAATGACACAAACACACCTATTGGATGCACAAGATTGGTTAAAAACCATAATTGGACAAGAATAAGCCTAGAGAGGAAAAAAATGACTTAAATGTTAATCCAATGACACAAACACACCTATTGGATGGACAACATTGGTTTAAAACCCTAATTGGACAAGAATAAAACTAGGAAGGACGAAAATGACCTACATGTTCATCCAATGACACAAACACTTCAATTAGATACACAAGATTGGTTAAAAAATTTAATAGGACAAGAATAAGCCTAGAGAGGACGAAAATGACCTAAACGTTAATCCAATGACACAAATGAGTTTATTGGATGCACAAGATTGTTTAAAAAGCCTTATAGGACAAGAATAAGCCTAGAGAGGAGAAAAATGACCTCAATGTTAATCCAATGACACAAATGAGTTTATTGGATGCACAAGGTTGGTTAAAAACCCTAATAGGACAAGAAAAAGCCTAGAGAGGACGAAAATGACGTAAATGTTAATCCAATGACACTAACACACCTATTGGATGCACAAGATTGGTTAAAAACCCAAATTGGACAAGAATAAGCCAAGAGATGATGAAAATGACCTAAATGTTAATCCAATGACACAAATGAATTTATTAGATGCACCAGATTGGTTAAAAACCCTAATTCTACAAGAATAAGCCCGGGGAGGACGAAAATAACCTAAATGTTAATCCAATGACACAAACACTCCTATCGGATGCACAAGATTGTTTAAAAACCCTAATTGCATAAGAATAAGCCTAGGGTGGTCGAAAATGACCTAATTGTTCATCCAATGACACAAACACCCGTGTGGGATGCACAAGATTGGTTAAAAACCCTAATTGGACAAGAATAAGCCTAAGGAGGACGAAAATGACCTAAATGTTCATCCAATTAAACAAACACACCCATTGGGGGTACAAGATTGGTTATAACCCAAATTGGACAAGAATAAGCCTAGAGAGGAATAAAATGACCTAAATGTTAATCCAATGACACAAATGAATTTTTTGGATGCACCAGATTGGTTAAAAACCCTAATTCGACAAGAATACGCCTGGGGAGGACGAAAATGACCTAAATGTTAATCCAATGACACAAACACACCTATTGGATGCACAAGATTGGTTAAAAACCATAATTGGACAAGAATAAGCCTACAGAGGAAAAAAATGACCTAAATGTTAATCCAATGACACAAACACACCTATTGGATGGACAACATTGGTTTAAAACCCTAATTGGACAAGAATAAGCCTAGGGAAGACGAAAATAACCTACATGTTCATCCAATGACACAAACACTTCTATTGGATACACAAGATTGGTTAAAAATTTTAATAGGACAAGAATAAGCCTAGAGAGGACGAAAATGACCTAAATGTTAATCCAATGACACAAATGAGTTTATTGGATGCACAAGATTGCTTAAAAACCCTAATAGGACAAGAAAAAGCCTAGAGTGGACGAAAATGACCTAAATGTTAATCCAATGACACAAACACACCTAATGGATACACAAGATTGGTTAAAAACCCAAATTGGACAAGAATTAGCCAAGAGAGGATGAAAATGACTTAAATGATAATCCAATGACACAAATGAATTTATTAGATGCACTAGATTGGTTAAAAACCCTAATTCGACAAGAATAAGCCCGGGGAGGACGAAAATGACCTAAATGTTAATCTTATGACACAAACACACCTATTGGATGCGCAAGATTGGTTTAAAACCCTAATGGGACAAGAATAAGCCTAGGGAGGACGAAAACGACCTAAATGTTAATCCAATGACACAAACACTCCTATCGGATGCACAAGATTGGTTAAAAACCGTAATTGCATAAGAATAAGCCTAGGGAGGTCGAAAATGACCTAATTGTTCATCCAATGACACAAACACCCCCATTGGATGCACAAGATTGGTTAAAAACCCTAATTGGACAAGAATTATCCTAAGGAGGACGAAAATGACCTAAATGTTCATCCAATTAAACAAACAAACCCATTGGGGGTACAAGATTGGTTAAAAACCCAAATTGGACAAGAATAAGCCTAGAGAGGAAGAAAATGACCTAAATGTTAATCCAATGACACAAATGAATTTTTTGGATGCACCAGATTGGTTAAAAACCCTAATTCGACAAGAATATGCTTGGGGAGAACGAAAATGACTTAAATGTTAATCCAATGACACAAACACACCTATTGGATGCACAAAATTGGTTTAAAACCCTAATGGGACCAGAATAAGCCTAGGGAGCACGAAAATGACCTAAATGATCATCCAATGACACAAACACACCTATTGGATTCACAAGATTGGTTAAAAACCCTAATTGGACAAGAATAAGCCTAGGGAGGACGAAAATGACCTAATTATTCATCCAATGACACAAACACACCTATTGGATGGACAACATTGGTTTAAAACCCTAATTGGACAAGAATAAGCCTAGAGAGGACGAAAATGACCTAAATGTTAATCCAATGACACAAATGAATTTATTAGATGAACCAGATTGGTTAAAAACCCTAATTCGACAAGAATAAGCCCGGGAAGGACGAAAATGACCTAAACGTTAATCCAATGACACAAACACACCTATTGGATGCGCAAGATTGGTTTAAAACCCTAATGGGTCAAGAATAAGCCTAGGGAGGACGAAAATGACCTAAATGTTCATCCAATGACACAAACACACCTATTGGATTCACAAGATTGGTTAAAAACCCTAATTGGACAAGAATAAGCTTGGGGAGGACGAAAATGACCTAATTATTCATCGAATGACACAAACACACTTATTAGATGCACAAGATTGGTTAAAAACCATAATTGGACAAGAATAAGCTTGGGGAGGACGAAAATTACCTAATTGTTCATCCAATGACACAAACGCACCTATTGGATGCAAAAGATTGGTTAAAAACCTTAATTGGACAAGAATATGCCTAAGGAGGACGAAAATGACCTAAATGTTCATCCAATGACACAAACACACCCATTGGGGGCACAACATTGGTTAAAAACCCGAATTGGACAAGAATAAACCTAGAGAGGAAGAAAATGACCTAAATGTTAATCCAATGACACAAATGAATTTATTGGATGCACCAGATTGGTTAAAAACCCTAATTCGACTAGAATAACCCTGGGGAGAGCGAAAATGACCTAAATGTTAATCCAATGACACAAACACTCCTATTGGATGCACAAGATTGGTTTAAAACTCTAATGGGACAAGAATAAGCTTAGGGAGGACGAAAATGACCTAAATGTTCATCCAATGACACAAACACACCTATTGGATTCAGAAGACTGGTTAAAAACCCTAATTGGACAAGAATAAGCCTGGGAAGGACGAAAATGACCTAATTATTCATCCAATGACACAAACACACCTATTGGATGCACAAGATTGGTTAAAAACCATAATTGGACAAGAATAAGCAAAGAGAGGAAAAAAATGACCTAAATGTTAATCCAATGACACAAATGAGTTTATTGGATGCACAAGATTGGTTAAAAACCCTAATAGGACAAGAAAAAGCCTAGAGAGGACGAAAATGACCTAAATGTTAATCCAATGACACAAACAGACCTAATGGATGCACAAGATTGGTTAAAAACCCAAATTGGACAAGAATAAGCCTAGGGAGGTCGAAAATGACCTAATTGTTCATCCAATGACACAAACACCCCTATTGGATGCACAAGATTGGTTAAAAACCCTAATTGGACAAGAATAAGCCTAAGGAGGACGAAAATGACCTAAATGTTCATCCAATTAAACAAACACACCCATTGGGGGTACAAGATTGGTTAAAAACCCAAATTGTACAAGAATAAGCCTAGAGAGGAAGAAAATGACCTAAATGTTAATCCAATGACACAAATGAATTTTTTGGATGCACCAGATTGGTTAAAAACCCTAATTCGACAAGAATATGCCTGGGGAGGACGAAAATGACCTAAATGTTAATCCAATGACACAAACACACCTATTGGATGCACAAAATTGGTTAAAAACCCTAATGGGACAAGAATAAGCCTAGGGAGCACGAAAATGACCTAAATGTTCATCAAATGACACAAACACACCTATTGGATGACCAAGATTGGTTAAAAACCCTAATTGGACAAGAATGAGCCTGGGGAGGACGAAAATGACCTAATTGTTCATCCAATGACACAAACACACCTATTGGATGCACAAGATTGGTTAAAAACCATAATTGGACAAGAATAAGCCTAGAGAGGAAAAAAATGACCTAAATGTTAATGCAATGACACAAACACACCTATTGGATGGACAACATTGGTTTAAAACCCTAATTGGACAAGAATAAGCCTAGAGAGGATGAAAATGACCTAAATGTTAATCCAATGACACAAATGAATTTATTAGATGAACCAGATTGGTTAAAAACCCTAATTCGACAAGAATAAGCCCGGGAAGGACGAAAATGACCTAAACGTTAATCCAATGACACAAACACGCCTATTGGATGCGCAAGATTGGTTTAAAACCCTAATGGGTCAAGAATAAGCCTAGGGAGGACGAAAATGACCTAAATGTTCATCCAATGACACAAACACACCTATTGGATTCACAAGATTGGTTAAAAACCCTAATTGGACAAGAATAAGCTTGGGGAGGACGAAAATGACCTAATTATTCATCGAATGACACAAACACACTAATTAGATGCACAAGATTGGTTAAAAACCATAATTGGACAAGAATAAGCTTGGGGAGGACGAAAATGACCTAATTGTTCATCCAATGACACAAACGCACCTATTGGATGCAAAAGATTGGTTAAAAACCTTAATTGGACAAGAATATGCCTAAGGAGGACGAAAATGACCTAAATGTTCATCCAATGACACAAACACACCCATTGGGGGCACAACATTGGTTAAAAACCCAAATTGGACAAGAATAAACCTAGAGAGGAAGAAAATGACCTAAATGTTAATCCAATGTCACAAATGAATTTATTGGATGCACCAAATTGGTTAAAAACCCTAATTCGACAAGAATAACCCTGGGGAGAGCGAAAATGACCTAAATGTTAATCCAATGACACAAACACTCCTATTGGATGCACAAGATTGGTTTAAAACTCTAATGGGACAAGAATAAGCCTAGGGAGGACGAAAATGACCTAAATGTTCATCCAATGACACAAACACACCTATTGGATTCACAAGATTGGTTAAAAACCCTAATTGGACAAGAATAAGCTAGGGGAGGACGAAAATGACCTAATTATTCATCCAATGACACAAACACACCTATTGGATGCACAAGATTGGTTAAAAACCATAATTGGACAAGAATAAGCCTAGAGAGGAAAAAAATGACCTAAATGTTAATCCAACGACACAAACACACCTATTGGATGGACAACATTGGTTTAAAACCCTAATTGGACAAGAATAAGCCTAGGGAAGACGAAAATAACCTACATGTTCATCCAATGACACAAACACTTCTATTGGATACACAAGATTGGTTAAAAATTTTAATAGGACAAGAATAAGCCTATAGAGGACGAAAATGACCTAAATGTTAATCCAATGACACAGATGAGTTTATTGGATGCACAAGATTGCTTAAAAAACCTAATAGAACAAGAATAAGCCTAGAGAGGACAAAAATGACCTAAATGTTAATCCAATGACACAAATGAGTTTATTGGATGCACAAGATTGGTTAAAAACCCTAATAGGACAAGAAAAAGCCTAGAGAGGACGAAAATGACCTAAATGTTAATCCAATGACACAAACACACCTAATGGATGCACAAGATTGGTTAAAAACCCAAATTGGACAAGAATAAGCCAAGAGAGGATGAAAATGACCTAAATGTTAATCCAATGACACAAATGAATTTATTAGATGCACCAGATTGGTTAAATACCCTAATTCGACAAGAATAAGCCCGGGGAGGACGAAAATGACCTAAATGTTAATCCTATGACACAAACACACCTATTGGATGCGCAAGATTGGTTTAAAACCCTAATGGGACAAGAATAAGCCTAGGGAGGACGAAAACGACCTAAATGTTAATCCAATGACACAAACACTCCTATCGGATGCACAAGATTGGTTAAAAACCCTAATTGCATAAGAATAAGCCTAGGGAGGTCGAAAATGACCTAATTGTTCATCCAATGACACAAACACCCCTATTGGATGCACAAGATTGGTTAAAAACCCTAATTGGATAAGAATAAGCCTAAGGAGGACGAAAATGACCTAAATGTTGATCCAATTAAACAAACACACCCATTGGGGGTACAAGATTGGTTAAAAACCCAAATTGGACAAGAATAAGCCTAGAGAGGAAGAAAATGACCTAAATGTTAATCCAATGACACAAATGAATTTTTTGGATGCACCAGATTGGTTAAAAACCCTAATTCGACAAGAATATTCCTGGGGAGGACGAAAATGACCTAAATGTTAATCCAATGACACAAACACACCTATTGGAGGCACAAAATTGGTTTAAAACCCTAATGGGACAAGAATAACCCTAGGGAGCACGAAAATGACCTAAATGTTCATCAAATGACACAAACACACCTATTGGATGACCAAGATTGGTTAAAAACCCTAATTGGACATGAATGAGCCTGGGGAGGACGAAAATGACCTAATTGTTCATCCAATGACACAAACACACCTATTGGATGCACAAGATTGGTTAAAAACCATAATTGGACAAGAATAAGCCTAGAGAGGAAAAAAATGACCTAAATGTTAATCCAATGACACAAACACACCTATTGGATGGACAACATTGGTTTAAAACCCTAATAGGACAAGAATAAGCCTAGAGAGGACGAAAATGACCTAAATGTTAATCCAATTACACAAATGAATTTATTAGATGCACCAGATTGGTTAAAAACCCTAATTCGACAAGAATAAGCCCGGGAAGGACGAAAATGACCTAAACGTTAATCCAATGACACAAACACACCAATTGGATGCGCAAGATTGGTTTAAAACCCTAATGGGACAAGAATAAGCCTAGGGAGGACGAAAATGACCTGATTGTTCTTCCAATGACACAAACGCACCTATTGGATGCACAAGATTGGTTAAAAACCCTAATTGGACAAGAATATGCCTAAGGAGGACGAAAATGACCTAAATGTTCATCCAATGACACAAACACACCCATTGGGGGCACAATATTGGTTAAAAACCCGAATTGGACACGAATAAACCTAGAGAGGAAGAAAATTACCTAAATGTTAATCCAATGACACAAATGAATTTATTGGATGCACCAGATTGGTTAAAAACCCTCATTCGAGAAGAATAACCCTAGGGAGAGCGAAAATGACCTAAATGTTAATCCAATGACACAAACATTCATATTGGATGCACAAGATTGGTTTAAAACCCTAGGGAGGACGAAAATGACCTAAATGTTCATCCAATGACACAAACACACCTATTGGATTCACAAGATTGGTTAAAAACCCTAATTGGACAAGAATAAGCCTGGGGAGGACGAAAATGACCTAATTATTCATCCAATGACACAAACACACCTATTGGATGCACAAGATTGGTTAAAAACCATAATTGGATAAGAATAAGCCAAGAGAGGAAAAAACTGACCTAAATGTTAATCCAATGACACAAATGAATTTATTAGATGCACCAAATTGGTTAAAAACCCTAATTCGACAAGAATAAGCCCGGGGAGGACGAAAATGACCTAAATGTTAATCCTATGACACAAACACACCTATTGGATGTGCAAGATTGGTTTAAAACCATAATGGGACAAGAATAAGCCTAGGGAGGACGAAAACGACCTAAATGTTAATCCAATGACACAAACACTCCTATCGGATGCACAAGATTGGTTAAAAACCCTAATTGCATAAGAACAAGCCTAGGGAGGTCGAAAATGACCTAATTGTTCATCCAATGACACAAACACCCTTATTGGATGCACAAGATTGGTTAAAAACCCTAATTGGACAAGAATAAGCAAAGGGAGGAGGAAAATGACCTAAATGTTCATCCAATGACACAAACACACCTATTGGTTGCACAAGATTGGTTTAAAACCCTAATGGGACAAGAATAAAACTAGGGAGGTCGAAAATGACCTAAATGTTCATACAATGACACAAACACACCTATTGGATGCAAAAGATTGGTTAAAATCCTTAATTGGACAAGAATAAGCCTAGAGAGGAAAAGAATGACCTAAATGTTAATCCAATGACACAAACACACCTATTGGATGCACAAGATTGGTTAAAAACCCTAATTGGAAAAGAATAAGCCTAGAGAGGACGAAAATGACCTAAATGTTAATCCGATGACACAAATGAATTTATTGGATGCACAAGATTGGTTAAAAACCCTAATTGGACAAGAATAAGCCTAGAGAGGACGAAAATGACCTAAATGTTAATACAATGACACAAACACACCTATTGGATGCACAAGATTGGTTTAAAACCCTAATGGGACAAGATTAAGCCTAAGGAGGACGAAAATGACCTAAATGTTCATCCAATGACACAAACACACCTATTGGATGCACAAGATTGGTTAAAAACCCTAATTGGACAAGAATAAGCCTGGGGAGGACGAAAATGACCTAATTATTCATCCAATGACACAAACACACCTATTGGATGCACAAGATTGGTTAAAAACCATAATTGGACAAGAATAAGCCTAGAGAGGAAAAAAATGACCTAAATGTTAATCCAATGACACAAACACACCTATTGGATGGACAACATTGGTTTAAAACCCTAATTGGACCAGAATAAGCCTAGGGAAGACGAAAATAACCTACATGTTCATCCAATGACACAAACACTTCTATTGGATACACAAGATTGGTTAAAATTTTTAATAGGACAAGAATAAGCCTAGAGAGGACGAAAATGACCTAAATGTTAATCCAATGACACAAACACACCTATTGGATGCGCAAGATTGGTTTAAAACCCTAATGGGACAAGAATAAGCCTAGGGAGGACGAAAATGACCTAAATGTTAATCCATTGACAGAAACACACCTATTAGATGCGCAAGATTGGTTTAAAACCCTAATGGGACAAGAATAAGCCTAAGGAGGACGAAAATGACCTAATTGTTCTTCCAATGACACAAACGCACCTAATGGATCCACTAGATTGGTTAAAAACCCAAATTGGACAAGAATAAGCCTAGAGAGGACGAAAATGACCTAAATGTTAATCCAATGACACAAACACACCTATTGGATGCGCAAGATTGGTTTAAAACCCTAATGGGACAAGAATAAGCCTAGGGAGGACGAAAATGACCTAAATGTTAATCCAATGACACAAACACTCCTATTGGATGCACAAGATTGGTTAAAAACCCTAATTGCATAAGAATAAGCCTAGGGAGGACGAAAATGACCTAATTGTTCATCCAATGACACAAACACACCTATTGGATGCACAAGATTGGTTAAAAACCCTAATTGGACAAGAATAAGCCTAAGGAGGACGAAAATGACCTAAATGTTCATCCAATTAAACAAACACACCCATTGGGGGTACAAGATTGGTTATAACCCAAATTGGACAAGAATAAGCCTAGAGAGGAAGAAAATGACCTAAATGTTAATCCAATGACACAAATGAATTTTTTGGATGCACCAGATTGGTTAAAAACCCTAATTCGACAAGAATATGCCTGGGGAGGACGAAAATGACCTAAATGTTAATCCAATGACACAAACACACCTATTGGATGCACAAAATTGGTTTAAAACCCTAATGGGACAAGAATAAGCCTAGGGAGCACGAAAATGACCTAAATGTTCATCCAATGACACAAACACACCTATTGGATGACCAAGATTGGTTAAAAACCCTAATTGGACAAGAATGAGCCTGGGGAGGACGAAAATGACCTAATTGTTCATCCAATGACACAAACACACCTATTGGATGCACAAGATTGGTTAAAAACCATAATTGGACAAGAATAAGCCTAGAGAGGAAAAAAATGACCTAAATGTTAATACAATGACACAAACACACCTATTGGATGGACAACATTGGTTTAAAACCCTAATTGGACAAGAATAAGCCTAGAGAGGACAAAAATGACCTAAATGTTAATCCAATGACACAAATGAATTTATTAGATGCACCAGATTGGTTAAAAACCCTAATTCGACAAGAATAAGCCCGGGAAGGACGAAAATGACCTAAACGTTAATCCAATGACACAAACACACCTATTGGATGCGCAAGATTGGTTAAAAACTCTAATTGGACCAGAATATGCCTAAGGAGGACGAAAATGACCTAAATGTTCATCCAATGACACAAACACACCCATTGGGGGCACAATATTGGTTAAAAACCCGAATTGGACAAGAATAAACCTAGAGAGGAAGAAAATGACCTAAATGTTAATCCAATGACACAAATGAATTTATTGGATGCACCAGATTGGTTAAAAACCCTAATTCGACAAGAATAACCCTGGGGAGAGCGAAAATGACCTAAATGTTAATCCATTGACACAAACATTCCTATTGGATGCACAAGATTGGTTTAAAACTCTAATGGGACAAGAATAAGCCTAGGGAGGACGAAAATGACCTAAATGTTCATCCAATGACACAAACACACCTATTGGATTCACTAGATTGGTTAAAAACCCTAATTAGACAAGAATAAGCCTGGGGAGGACGAAAATGACCTAATTATTCATCCAATGACACAAACACACCTATTGGATGCACAAGATTGGTTAAAAACCATAATTGGACAAGAATAAGCCTAGAGAGGAAAAAAATGACCTAAATGTTAATCCAATGACACAAACACACCTATTGGATGGACAACATTGGTTTAAAACCCTAATTGGACAAGAATAAGCCTAGGGAAGACGAAAATAACCTACATGTTCATCCAATGACACAAACACTTCTATTGGATACACAAGATTGGTTAAAAATTTTAATAGGACAAGAATAAGCCTAGAGAGGACGAAAATGACCTAAATGTTAATCCAATGACACAAATGAGTTTATTGGATGCACAAGATTGCTTAAAAAACCTAATAGAACAAGAATAAGCCTAGAGAGGACAAAAATGACCTAAATGTTAATCCAATGACTCAAATGAGTTTATTGGAAGCACAAGATTGGTTAAAAACCCTAATAGGACAAGAAAAAGCCTAGAGAGGACGAAAATGACCTAAATGTTAATCCAATGACACAAACACACCTAATGGATGCACAAGATTGGTTAAAAACCGAAATTGGACAAGAATAAGCCAAGAGAGGATGAAAAATGACCTAAATGTTAATCCAATGACACAAATGAATTTATTAGATGCACCAGATTGGATGCGCAAGAATAGGACAAGAATAAGCCTAGGGAGGACGAAAACGACCTAAATGTTAATCCAATGACACAAACACTCCTATCGGATGCACAAGATTGGTTAAAAACCCTAATTGCATAAGAATAAGCCTAGGGAGGTCGAAAATGACCTAATTGTTCATCCAATGACACAAACACCCCTATTGGATGCACAAGATTGGTTAAAAACCCTAATTGGACAAGAATAAGCCTAAGGAGGACGAAAATGACCTAAATGTTCATCCAATTAAACAAACACACCCATTGGGGGTACAAGATTGGTTAAAAACCCAAATTCGACAAGAATAAGCCTAGAGAGGAAGAAAATGACCTAAATGTAAATCCAATGACACAAATGAATTTTTTGGATGCACCAGATTGGTTAAAAACCCTAATTCGACAAGAATATGCCTGGGGAGGACGAAAATGACCTAAATGTTAATCCAATGACACAAACACACCTATTGGATGCACAAAATTGGTTTAAAACCTTAATGGGACAAGAATAAGCCTAGGGAGCACGAAAATGACCTAAATGTTCATCAAATGACACAAACACACCTATTGGATGACCAAGATTGGTTAAAAACCCTAATTGGACAAGAATGAGCCTGGGGAGGACGAAAATGACCTAATTGTTCATCCAATGACACAAACACACCTATTGGATGCACAAGATTGGTTAAAAACCATAATTGGACAAGAATAAGCCTAGAGATGAAAAAAATGACCTAAATGTTAATCCAATGACACAAACACACCTATTGGATGGACAACATTGGTTTAAAACCCTAAATGGACAAGAATAAGCCTAGAGAGGACGAAAATGACCTAAATGTTAATCCAAAGACACAAATGAATTTATTAGATGCACCAGATTGGTTAAAAACCCTAATTCGACAAGAATAAGCCCGGGAAGGACGAAAATGACCTAAATGTTAATCCAATGACACAAACACACCTATTGGATGCGCAAGATTGGTTTAAAACCCTAGTGGGACAAGAATAAGCCTAGGGACGACGAAAATGACCTAAATGTTAATCCAATGACACAAACACTCCTATTGGATGCACAAGATTGGTTAAAAACCCTAATTGCATAAGAATAAGCCTAGGGAGGACGAAAATGACCTAATTGTTCATCCAATGACACAGACACCCCTATTGGAAGCACAAGATTGGTTAAAAACCCAAATCGGACAAGAATAAGCCTAAGGAGGTTGAAAATGACCTAAATGTTCATCCAATTAAACAAACACACCCATTGGGGGCATAAGATTGGTTAAAAACCCAAATTGGACAAGAATAAGCCTATAGAGGAAGAAAATGACCTAAATGTTAATCCAATGACACAAATGAATTTTTTGGATGCACCAGATTGGTTAAAAACCATAATTCCACAAGAATAAGCCTGGGGAGGACGAAAATGACCTAAATGTTAATCCAATGACACAAACACACCTATTGGATGCACAAAGTTGGTTTAAAACCCTAATGGGACAAGAATAAGCCTAGGGAGGACGAAAATGACTTAAATGTTAATCCAATGACACAAATACGCCTATTGGATGGACAACATTGGTTCAAAACCCTAATTGGACAAGAATAAAACTAGGGAGGACGAAAATGACCTACATGTTCATCCAATGACACAAACACTTCTATTGGATACACAAGATTGGTTAAAAATTTTAATAGGACAAGAATAAGCCTAGAGAGGACGAAAATGACCTAAATGTTAATCCAATGACACAGATGAGTTTATTGGATGCACAAGATTGCTTAAAAAACCTTATTGGACAAGAATAAGCCTAGAGAGGACGAAAATGACCTAAATGTTAATCCAATGACACAAATGAGTTTATTGGATGCACAAGATTGGTTAAAAACCCTAATAGGACAAGAAAAAGCCTAGAGGGGACGAAAATGACCTAAATGTTAATCCAATGACACAAACACACCTATTGGATGCACAAGATTGGTTTAAAACCCTAATGGGACAAGAATAAGCCTAAGAAGGACGAAGGTGACCTAAATGTTCATCCAATGACACAAACACACCTATTGGATTCACAAGATTGTGTAAAACCCCTAATTGGACAAGAATAAGCCTAGAGAGGATGAAAATGACCTAAATGTTAATCCAATGACAGAAACACACCTATTGGATGCACAAGATTGGTTTAAAACCCTAATGGGACAAGAATGAAACTAGGGAGGACGAAAATGACCTAAATGTTCATACAATGACACAAACACACCTATTGGATGCACAAGATTGGTTAAAAACCCTAATTGGACAAGAATAAGCCTGGTGAGGACGAAAATGACCGATATGTTAATCCAATGACACAAATGAATTTATTGGATGCACAAGATTGGTTATAAACCCTAATAGGACAAGAATAAGCCTAGAGAGGACGAAAATGACCTAACTGTTAATCCAATGACACAAACACACCTATTGGAAGCATAAGATTGGTTTAAAACCCTAATGGGACATGAATAAGCCTAGGGAGGACGAAAATGACCTAAATGTTCATCCAATCACACAAACACACCTATTGGATGCAAAAGATTGGTTAAAATCCTTAATTGGACAAGAATAAGCCTAGAGAGGAAAAGAATGACCTAAATGTTAATCCAATGACACAAACACACCTATTGGATGCACAAGATTGGTTAAAAACCCTAATTGGAAAAGAATAAGCCTAGAGAGGACGAAAATGACCTAAATGTTAATCCGATGACACAAATGAATTTATTGGATGCACAAGATTGGTTATAAACCCTAATTGGACAAGAATAAGCCTAGAGAGGACGAAAATGACCTAAATGTTAATACAATGACACAAACACACCTATTGGATGCACAAGATTGGTTAAAAGCCATAATTGGACAAGAATAAGGCTAGAGAGGAAAAGAATGACCTAAATGTTAATCCAATGACACAAACACACCTATTGGATGCACAAGATTGGTTAAAAACCCTAATTGGACAAGAATAAGCCTAGAGAGGACGAAAATGACCTAAATGTTAATCCTATGACACAAACACACCTATTGGATGCACAACATTGGTTAAAAACAATAATTGGACAAGAATAAGCCTAGAGAGGAAAAAAATGACCTAAATGTTAATCCAATGACACAAACACACCTATTGGATGGACAACATTGGTTTAAAACCCTAATTGGAGAAGAATAAGCCTAGGGAAGACGAAAATAACCTACATGTTCATCCAATGACACAAACACTTCTATTGGATACACAAGATTGGTTAAAATTTTTAATAGGACAAGAATAAGCCTAGAGAGGACGAAAATGACCTAAATGTTAATCCAATGACACAAATGAGTTTATTGGATGCACAAGATTGCTTAAAAAACCTAATAGAACAAGAATAAGCCTAGAGAGGACAAAAATGACCTAAATGTTAATCCAATGACTCAAATGAGTTTATTGGATGCACAAGATTGGTTAAAAACCCTAATAGGACAAGAAAAAGCCTAGAGAGGACGAAAATGACCTAAATGTTAATCCAATGACACAAACACACCTAATGGATGCACAAGATTGGTTAAAAACCCAAATTGGACAAGAATAAGCCAAGAGAGGATGAAAATGACCTAAATGTTAATCCAATGACACAAATGAATTTATTAGATGCACCAGATTGGTTAAAAACCCTAATTCGACAAGAATAAGCCCGGGGAGGACGAAAATGACCTAAATGTTAATCCTATGACACAAACACACCTATTGGATGCGCAAGATTGGTTAAAAACCCTAATGGGACAAGAATAAGCCTAGGGAGGACGAAAACGACCTAAATGTTAATCCAATGACACAAACACTCCTATCGGATGCACAAGATTGGTTAAAAACCCTAATTGCATAAGAATAAGCCTAGGGAGGTCGAAAATGACCTAATTGTTCATCCAATGACACAAACACCCCTATTGGATGCACAAGATTGGTTAAAAACCCTAATTGGACAAGAATAAGCCTAAGGAGGACGAAAATGACCTAAATGTTCATCCAATTAAACAAACACACCCATTGGGGGTACAAGATTGGTTAAAAACCCAAATTGGACAAGAATAAGCCTAGAGAGGAAGAAAATGACCTAAATGTAAATCCAATGACACAAATGAATTTTTTGGATGCACCAGATTGGTTAAAAACCCTAATTCGACAAGAATATGCCTGGGGAGGACGAAAATGACCTAAATGTTAATCCAATGACACAAACACACCTATTGGATGCACAAAATTGGTTTAAAACCCTAATGGGACAAGAATAAGCCTAGGGAGGACGAAAATGACCTAAATGTTCATCAAATGACACAAACACACCTATTGGATGACCAAGATTGGTTAAAAACCCTAATTGGACAAGAATGAGCCTGTGGAGGACGAAAATGACCTAATTATTCATCCAATGACACAAACACACCTATTGGATGCACAAGATTGGTTAAAAACCATAATTGGACAAGAATAAGCCTAGAGAGGAAAAAAAATGACTTAAATGTTAATCCAATGACACAAACACACCTATTGGATGGACAACATTGGTTTAAAACCCTAATTGGACAAGAATAAAACTAGGGAGGACGAAAATGACCTACATGTTCATCCAATGACACAAACACTTCTATTGGATACACAAGATTGGTTAAAAATTTTAATAGGACAAGAATAAGCCTAGAGAGGACGAAAATGACCTAAATGTTAATCCAATGACACAGATGAGTTTATTGGATGCACAAGATTGCTTAAAAAACCTTATTGGACAAGAATAAGCCTAGAGAGGACGAAAATGACCTAAATGTTAATCCAATGACACAAATGAGTTTATTGGATGCACAAGATTGGTTAAAAACCCTAATAGGACAAGAAAAAGCCTAGAGAGGACGAAAATGACCTAAATGTTAATCCAATGACACAAACACACCTATTGGATGCACAAGATTGGTTTAAAACCCTAATGGGACAAGAATAAGCCTAAGAAGGACGAAGGTGACCTAAATGTTCATCCAATGACACAAACACACCTATTGGATTCACAAGATTGGTTAAAACCCCTAATTGGACAAGAATAAGCCTAGAGAGGACGAAAATGACCTAAATGTTAATCCAATGACAGAAACACACCTATTGGATGCACAAGATTGGTTTAAAACCCTAATGGGACAAGAATAAAACTAGGGAGGACGAAAATGACCTAAATGTTCATACAATGACACAAACACACCTATTGGATGCACAAGATTGGTTAAAAACCCTAATTGGACAAGAATAAGCCTGGTGAGGACGAAAATGACCGATATGTTAATCCAATGACACAAATGAATTTATTGGATGCACAAGATTGGTTATAAACCCTAATAGGACAAGAATAAGCCTAGAGAGGACGAAAATGACCTAACTGTTAATCCAATGACAAAAACACACTTATTGGATGCACAAAATTGGTTTAAAACCATAAAGGGACAAGAATAAGCCTAGGGAGGACGAAAATTACCTAAATGTTCATCAAATGACACAAACACACCTATTGGATGACCAAGATTGGTTAAAAACCCTAATTGGACAAGAATGAGCCTGTGGAGGACGAAAATGACCTAATTATTCATCCAATGACACAAACACACCTATTGGATGCACAAGATTGGTTAAAAACCATAATTGGACAAGAATAAGCCTAGAGAGGAAAAAAATGACTTAAATGTTAATCCAATGACACAAACACACCTATTGGATGGACAACATTGGTTTAAAACCCTAATTGGACAAGAATAAAACTAGGGAGGACGAAAATGACCTACATGTTCATCCAATGACACAAACACTTCTATTAGATACACAAGATTGGTTAAAAAATTTAATAGGACAAGAATAAGCCTAGAGAGGACGAAAATGACCTAAACGTTAATCCAATGACACAAATGAGTTTATTGGATGCACAAGATTGTTTAAAAAACCTTATAGGACAAGAATAAGCCTAGAGAGGAGAAAAATGACCTAAATGTTAATCCAATGACACAAACACACCTATTGGATGGACAACATTGGTTTAAAACCCTAATTGGACAAGAATAAGCCTAGGGAAGACGAAAATAACCTACATGTTCATCCAATGACACAAACACTTCTATTGGATACACAAGATTGGTTAAAAATTTTAATAGGACAAGAATAAGCCTAGAGAGGACGAAAATGACCTAAATGTTAATCCAATGACACAAATGAGTTTATTGGATGCACAAGATTGCTTAAAAAACCTAATAGAACAAGAATAAGCCTAGAGAGGACAAAAATGACCTAAATGTTAATCCAATGACTCAAATGAGTTTATTGGAAGCACAAGATTGGTTAAAAACCCTAATAGGACAAGAAAAAGCCTAGAGAGGACGAAAATGACCTAAATGTTAATCCAATGACACAAACACACCTAATGGATGCACAAGATTGGTTAAAAACCGAAATTGGACAAGAATAAGCCAAGAGAGGATGAAAAATGACCTAAATGTTAATCCAATGACACAAATGAATTTATTAGATGCACCAGATTGGATGCGCAAGAATAGGACAAGAATAAGCCTAGGGAGGACGAAAACGACCTAAATGTTAATCCAATGACACAAACACTCCTATCGGATGCACAAGATTGGTTAAAAACCCTAATTGCATAAGAATAAGCCTAGGGAGGTCGAAAATGACCTAATTGTTCATCCAATGACACAAACACCCCTATTGGATGCACAAGATTGGTTAAAAACCCTAATTGGACAAGAATAAGCCTAAGGAGGACGAAAATGACCTAAATGTTCATCCAATTTAACAAACACACCCATTGGGGGTACAAGATTGGTTATAACCCAAATTGGACAAGAATAAGCCTAGAGAGGAAGAAAATGACCTAAATGTTAATCCAATGACACAAATGAATTTTTTGGATGCACCAGATTGGTTAAAAACCCTAATTCGACAAGAATATGCCTGGGGAGGACGAAAATGACTTAAATGTTAATCCAATGACACAAACACACCTATTGGATGCACAAAATTGGTTTAAAACCCTAATGGGACAAGAATAAGCCTAGGGAGCACGAAAATGACCTAAATGTTCATCAAATGACACAAACACACCTATTGGATGACCAAGATTGGTTAAAAACCCTAATTGGACAAGAATGAGCCTGGGGAGGACGAAAATGACCTAATTGTTCATCCAATGACACAAACACACCTATTGGATGCACAAGATTGGTTAAAAACCATAATTGGACAAGAATAAGCCAAGAGAGGAAAAAAATGACCTAAATGTTAATCCAATGACACAAACACACCTATTGGATGGACAACATTGGTTTAAAACCCTAATTGGACAAGAATAAGCCTAGGGAAGACGAAAATAACCTACATGTTCATCCAATGACACAAACACTTCAATTGGATACACAAGATTGGTTAAAAATTTTAATAGGACAAGAATAAGCCTAGAGAGGACGAAAATGACCTAAATGTTAATCCAATGACACAAATGAGTTTATTGGATGCACAAGATTGCTTAAAAACCCTAATAGGACAAGAAAAAGCCTAGAGAGGACGAAAATGACCTAAATGTTAATCCAATGACACAAACACACCTAATGGATGCACAAGATTGGTTAAAAACCCAAATTGGACAAGAATAAGCCAAGAGAGGATGAAAATGACCTAAATGTTAATCCAATGACACAAATGAATTTATTAGATGCACCAGATTGGTTAAAAACCCTAATTCGACAAGAATAAGCCCAGGGAGGACGAAAATGACCTAAATGTTAATCCTATGACACAAACACACCTATTGGATGCGCAAGATTGGTTTAAAACCCTAATGGGACAAGAATAAGCCTAGGGAGGACGAAAACGACCTAAATGTTAATCCAATGACACAAACACACCTATCGGATGCACAAGATTGGTTAAAAACCCTAATTGCATAAGAATAAGCCTAGGGAGGACGAAAATGACCTAATTGTTCATCCAATGACACAAACACCCCTATTGGATGCACAAGATTGGTTAAAAACCCTAATTGGACAAGAATAAGCCTAAGGAGGACGAAAATGACCTAAATGTTCATCCAATTAAACAAACACACCCATTGGGGGCACAAGATTGGTTAAAAACCCAAATTGGACAAGAATAAGCCTAGAGAGGAAGAAAATGACCTAAATGTTAATCCAATGACACAAATGAATTTTTTGGATGCACCAGATTGGTTAAAAACCCTAATTCGACAAGAATATGCCTGGGGAGGACGAAAATGACCTAAATGTTAATCCAATGACACAAACACACCTATTGGATGCACAAAATTGGTTTAAAACCCTAATGGGACAAGAATAAGCCTAGGGAGCACGAAAATGACCTAAATGCTCATCAAATGACACAAACACGCCTATTGGATGACCAAGATTGGTTAAAAACCCTAATTGGACAAGAATGAGCCTGGGGAGGACGAAAATGACCTAATTGTTCATCCAATGACACAAACACACCTATTGGATGCACAAGATTGGTTAAAAACCATAATTGGACAAGAATAAGCCTAGAGATGAAAAAAATGACCTAAATGTTAATCCAATGACACAAACACACCTATTGGATGGACAACATTGGTTTAAAACCCTAAATGGACAAGAATAAGCCTAGAGAGGACGAAAATGACCTAAATGTTAATCCAAAGACACAAATGAATTTATTAGATGCACCAGATTGGTTAAAAACCCTAATTCGACAAGAATAAGCCCGGGAAGGACGAAAATGACCTAAATGTTAATCCAATGACACAAACACACCTATTGGATGCGCAAGATTGGTTTAAAACCCTAGTGGGACAAGAATAAGCCTAGGGACGACGAAAATGACCTAAATGTTAATCCAATGACACAAACACTCCTATTGGATGCACAAGATTGGTTAAAAACCCTAATTGCATAAGAATAAGCATAGGGAGGACGAAAATGACCTAATTGTTCATCCAATGACACATACACCCCTATTGGAAGCACAAGATTGGTTAAAAACCCAAATCGGACAAGAATAAGCCTAAGGAGGTTGAAAATGACCTAAATGTTCATCCAATTAAACAAACACACCCATTGGGGGCATAAGATTGGTTAAAAACCCAAATTGGACAAGAATAAGCCTATAGAGGAAGAAAATGACCTAAATGTTAATCCAATGACACAAATGAATTTTTTGGATGCACCAGATTGGTTAAAAACCATAATTCGACAAGAATAAGCCTGGGGAGGACGAAAATGACCTAAATGTTAATCCAATGACACAAACACACCTATTGGATGCACAAAGTTGGTTTAAAACCCTAATGGGACAAGAATAAGCCTAGGGAGGACGAAAATGACTTAAATGTTAATCCAATGACACAAATACGCCTATTGGATGGACAACATTGGTTCAAAACCCTAATTGGACAAGAATAAAACTAGGGAGGACGAAAATGACCTACATGTTCATCCAATGACACAAACACTTCTATTGGATACACAAGATTGGTTAAAAATTTTAATAGGACAAGAATAAGCCTTGAGAGGACGAAAATGACCTAAATGTTAATCCAATGACACAGATGAGTTTATTGGATGCACAAGATTGCTTAAAAAACCTTATTGGACAAGAATAAGCCTAGAGAGGACGAAAATGACCTAAATGTTAATCCAATGACACAAATGAGTTTATTGGATGCACAAGATTGGTTAAAAACCCTAATAGGACAAGAAAAAGCCTAGAGAGGACGAAAATGACCTAAATGTTAATCCAATGACACAAACACACCTATTGGATGCACAAGATTGGTTTAAAACCCTAATGGGACAAGAATAAAACTAGGGAGGACGAAAATGACCTAAATGTTCATACAATGACACAAACACACCTATTGGATGCACAAGATTGGTTAAAAACCATAATTGCATAAGAATAAGCCTAGGGAGGACGAAAATGACCTAATTGTTCATCCAATGACACAAACACCCCTATTGGATGCACAAGATTGGTTAAAAACCCTAATTGGACAAGAATAAGCCTAAGGAGGACGAAAATGACCTAAATGTTCATCCAATTAAACAAACACACCCATCGGGGGCACAAGATTGTTTAAAAACCCAAATTGGACAAGAATAAGCCTAGAGAGGAAGAAAACGACCTAAATGTTAATCCAATAACACAAATGAATTTATTGGATGCACCAGATTGGTTAAAAACCCTAATTCGACAAGAATAAGCCTGGGGAGGACGAAAATGACCTAAATGTTAATCCAATGACACAAACACACCTATTGGATGCACAAGATTGGTTTAAAACCCTAATTGCATAAGAATAAGCCTAGGGAGGACGAAAATGACCTAATTGTTCATCCAATGACACAAACACCCCTATTGGATGCACAAGATTGGTTAAAAACCCTAATTGGACAAGAATAAGCCTAAGGAGGACGAAAATGACCTAAATGTTCATCCAATTAAACAAACACACCCATTGGGGGCACAAGATTGGTTAAAAACCCAAATTGGACAAGAATAAGCCTAGAGAGGAAGAAAATGACCTAAATGTTAATCCAATGACACAAATGAATTTTTTGGATGCACCAGATTGGTTAAAAACCCTAATTCGACAAGAATATGCCTGGGGAGGACGAAAATGACCTAAATGTTAATCCAATGACACAAACACACCTATTGGATGCACAAAATTGGTTTAAAACCCTAATGGGACAAGAATAAGCCTAGGGAGCACGAAAATGACCTAAATGCTCATCAAATGACACAAACACGCCTATTGGATGACCAAGATTGGTTAAAAACCCTAATTGGACAAGAATGAGCCTGGGGAGGACGAAAATGACCTAATTGTTCATCCAATGACACAAACACACCTATTGGATGCACAAGATTGGTTAAAAACCATAATTGGACAAGAATAAGCCTAGAGATGAAAAAAATGACCTAAATGTTAATCCAATGACACAAACACACCTATTGGATGGACAACATTGGTTTAAAACCCTAAATGGACAAGAATAAGCCTAGAGAGGACGAAAATGACCTAAATGTTAATCCAAAGACACAAATGAATTTATTAGATGCACCAGATTGGTTAAAAACCCTAATTCGACAAGAATAAGCCCGGGAAGGACGAAAATGACCTAAATGTTAATCCAATGACACAAACACACCTATTGGATGCGCAAGATTGGTTTAAAACCCTAGTGGGACAAGAATAAGCCTAGGGACGACGAAAATGACCTAAATGTTAATCCAATGACACAAACACTCCTATTGGATGCACAAGATTGGTTAAAAACCCTAATTGCATAAGAATAAGCCTAGGGAGGACGAAAATGACCTAATTGTTCATCCAATGACACATACACCCCTATTGGAAGCACAAGATTGGTTAAAAACCCAAATCGGACAAGAATAAGCCTAAGGAGGTTGAAAATGACCTAAATGTTCATCCAATTAAACAAACACACCCATTGGGGGCATAAGATTGGTTAAAAACCCAAATTGGACAAGAATAAGCCTATAGAGGAAGAAAATGACCTAAATGTTAATCCAATGACACAAATGAATTTTTTGGATGCACCAGATTGGTTAAAAACCATAATTCGACAAGAATAAGCCTGGGGAGGACGAAAATGACCTAAATGTTAATCCAATGACACAAACACACCTATTGGATGCACAAAGTTGGTTTAAAACCCTAATGGGACAAGAATAAGTCTAGGGAGGACGAAAATGACTTAAATGTTAATCCAATGACACAAATACGCCTATTGGATGGACAACATTGGTTCAAACCCTAATTGGACAAGAATAAAACTAGGGAGGACGAAAATGACCTACATGTTCATCCAATGACACAAACACTTCTATTGGATACACAAGATTGGTTAAAAATTTTAATATGACAAGAATAAGCCTAGAGAGGACGAAAATGACCTAAATGTTAATCCAATGACACAGATGAGTTTATTGGATGCACAAGATTGCTTAAAAAACCTTATTGGACAAGAATAAGCCTAGAGAGGACGAAAATGACCTAAATGTTAATCCAATGACACAAATGAGTTTATTGGATGCACAAGATTGGTTAAAAACCCTAATAGGACAAGAAAAAGCCTAGAGAGGACGAAAATGACCTAAATGTTAATCCAATGACACAAACACACCTATTGGATGCACAAGATTGGTTTAAAACCCTAATGGGACAAGAATAAGCCTAAGAAGGACGAAGGTGACCTAAATGTTCATCCAATGACACAAACACACCTATTGGATTCACAAGATTGGTTAAAACCCCTAATTGGACAAGAATAAGCCTAGAGAGGACGAAAATGACCTAAATGTTAATCCAATGACAGAAACACACCTATTGGATGCACAAGATTGGTTTAAAACCCTAATGGGACAAGAATAAAACTAGGGAGGACGAAAATGACCTAAATGTTCATACAATGACACAAACACACCTATTGGATGCACAAGATTGGTTAAAAACCCTAATTGGACAAGAATAAGCCTGGTGAGGACGAAAATGACCGATATGTTAATCCAATGACACAAATGAATTTATTGGATGCACAAGATTGGTTATAAACCCTAATAGGACAAGAATAAGCCTAGAGAGGACGAAAATGACCTAACTGTTAATCCAATGACAAAAACACACTTATTGGATGCACAAAATTGGTTTAAAACCCTAAAGGGACAAGAATAAGCCTAGGGAGGACGAAAATGACCTAAATGTTCATCAAATGACACAAACACACCTATTGGATGACCAAGATTGGTTAAAAACCCTAATTGGACAAGAATGAGCCTGTGGAGGACGAAAATGACCTAATTATTCATCCAATGACACAAACACACCTATTGGATGCACAAGATTGGTTAAAAACCATAATTGGACAAGAATAAGCCTAGAGAGGAAAAAAATGACTTAAATGTTAATCCAATGACACAAACACACCTATTGGATGGACAACATTGGTTTAAAACCCTAATTGGACAAGAATAAAACTAGGGAGGACGAAAATGACCTACATGTTCATCCAATGACACAAACACTTCTATTAGATACACAAGATTGGTTAAAAAATTTAATAGGACAAGAATAAGCCTAGAGAGGACGAAAATGACCTAAACGTTAATCCAATGACACAAATGAGTTTATTGGATGCACAAGATTGTTTAAAAAACCTTATAGGACAAGAATAAGCCTAGAGAGGAGAAAAATGACCTCAATGTTAATCCAATGACACAAATGAGTTTATTGGATGCACAAGGTTGGTTAAAAACCCTAATAGGACAAGAAAAAGCCTAGAGAGGACGAAAATGACCTAAATGTTAATCCAATGACACTAACACACCTATTGGATGCACAAGATTGGTTAAAAACCCAAATTGGACAAGAATAAGCCAAGAGATGATGAAAATGACCTAAATGTTAATCCAATGACACAAATGAATTTATTAGATGCACCAGATTGGTTAAAAACCCTAATTCGACAAGAATAAGCCCGGGGAGGACGAAAATAACCTAAATGTTAATCCAATGACACAAACACTCCTATCGGATGCACAAGATTGTTTAAAAACCCTAATTGCATAAGAATAAGCCTAGGGTGGTCGAAAATGACCTAATTGTTCATCCAATGACACAAACACCCCTATGGGATGCACAAGATTGGTTAAAAACCCTAATTGGACAAGAATAAGCCTAAGGAGGACGAAAATGACCTAAATGTTCATCCAATTAAACAAACACACCCATTGGGGGTACAAGATTGGTTATAACCCAAATTGGACAAGAATAAGCCTAGAGAGGAATAAAATGACCTAAATGTTAATCCAATGACACAAATGAATTTTTTGGATGCACCAGATTGGTTAAAAACCCTAATTCGACAAGAATATGCCTGGGGAGGACGAAAATGACCTAAATGTTAATCCAATGACACAAACACACCTATTGGATGCACAAGATTGGTTAAAAACCATAATTGGACAAGAATAAGCCTACAGAGGAAAAAAATGACCTAAATGTTAATCCAATGACACAAACACACCTATTGGATGGACAACATTGGTTTAAAACCCTAATTGGACAAGAATAAGCCTAGGGAAGACGAAAATAACCTACATGTTCATCCAATGACACAAACACTTCTATTGGATACACAAGATTGGTTAAAAATTTTAATAGGACAAGAATAAGCCTAGAGAGGACGAAAATGACCTAAATGTTAATCCAATGACACAAATGAGTTTATTGGATGCACAAGATTGCTTAAAAACCCTAATAGGACAAGAAAAAGCCTAGAGTGGACGAAAATGACCTAAATGTTAATCCAATGACACAAACACACCTAATGGATACACAAGATTGGTTAAAAACCCAAATTGGACAAGAATTAGCCAAGAGAGGATGAAAATGACCTAAATGATAATCCAATGACACAAATGAATTTATTAGATGCACTAGATTGGTTAAAAACCCTAATTCGACAAGAATAAGCCCGGGGAGGACGAAAATGACCTAAATGTTAATCTTATGACACAAACACACCTATTGGATGCGCAAGATTGGTTTAAAACCCTAATGGGACAAGAATAAGCCTAGGGAGGACGAAAACGACCTAAATGTTAATCCAATGACACAAACACTCCTATCGGATGCACAAGATTGGTTAAAAACCGTAATTGCATAAGAATAAGCCTAGGGAGGTCGAAAATGACCTAATTGTTCATCCAATGACACAAACACCCCCATTGGATGCACAAGATTGGTTAAAAACCCTAATTGGACAAGAATTATCCTAAGGAGGACGAAAATGACCTAAATGTTCATCCAATTAAACAAACAAACCCATTGGGGGTACAAGATTGGTTAAAAACCCAAATTGGACAAGAAGAAGCCTAGAGAGGAAGAAAATGACCTAAATGTTAATCCAATGACACAAATGAATTTTTTGGATGCACCAGATTGGTTAAAAACCCTAATTCGACAAGAATATGCCTGGGGAGAACGAAAATGACTTAAATGTTAATCCAATGACACAAACACACCTATTGGATGCACAAAATTGGTTTAAAACCCTAATGGGACCAGAATAAGCCTAGGGAGCACGAAAATGACCTAAATGTTCATCAAATGACACAAACACACCTATTGGATGACCAAGATTGGTTAAAAACCCTAATTGGACCAGAATGAGCCTGGGGAGGACGAAAATGACCTAATTGTTCATCAAATGACACAAACACACCTATTGGATGCACAAGATTGGTTAAAAACCATAATTGGACAAGAATAAGCCTAGAGAGGAAAAAAATGACCTAAATGTTAATCCAATGACACAAACACACCTATTGGATGGACAACATTGGTTTAAAACCCTAATTGGACAAGAATAAGCCTAGAGAGGACGAAAATGACCTAAATGTTAATCCAATGACACAAATGAATTTATTAGATGCACCAGATTGGTTAAAAACCCTAATTTGACAAGAATAAGCCCGGGAAGGACGAAAATGACCTAAATGTTAATCCAATGACACAAACACACCTATTAGATGCGCAAGATTGGTTTAAAACCCTAATGGGACAAGAATAAGCCTAGGGAGGACGAAAATGACCTAATTGTTCTTCCAATGACACAAACGCACCTATTGGATGCACAAGATTGGTTAAAAACCCTAATTGGACAAGAATATGCCTAAGGAGGACGAAAATGACCTAAATGTTCATCCAATGACACAAACACACCCATTGGGGGCACAATAGTGGTTAAAAACCCAAATTGGACAAGAATAAACCTAGAGAGGAAGAAAATGACCTAAATGTTAATCCAATGACACAAATGAATTTGTTGGATGCACCAGATTGGTTAAAAACCCAAATTGGACAAGAATAAGCATGGGGAGGACGAAAATGACCTAAATGTTAATCCAATGACACAAACACTCCTATTGGATGCACAAGATTGGTTTAAAACCATAATGGGACAAGAATAAACCTAGGGAGGACGAAAATGACCTAAATGTTCATCCAATGACACAAACACACCTATTGGAAGCACAAGATTGGTTCAAAACCCAAATTGGACAAGAATAAGCCTAGAGAGGAAGAAAATGACCTAAATGTTAATCCAATGACACAAATGAATTTATTGGATGCACCAGATTGGTTAATAACTATAATTGGACAAGAATAAGCCTAGAGAGGAAAAAAATGACCTAAATGTTAATCCAATGACACAAACACACCTATTGGATGGACAACATTGGTTTAAAACCCTAATTGGACCAGAATAAGCCTAGGGAGGACGAAAATAACCTACATGTTCATCCAATGAAACAAACACTTCTATTGGATACACAAGATTGGTTAAAAACCCAAATTGGACAAGAATAAGCCAAGAGAGGATGAAAATGACCTAAATGTTAATCCAATGACACAAATGAATTTATTAGATGCACCAGATTGGTTAAAAATCCTAATTCGACAAGAATAAGCCCGGGGAGGACGAAAATGACCTAAATGTTAATCCTATGACACAAACACACCTATTGGATGCGCAAGATTGGTTTAAAACCCTAATGGGACAAGAATAAGCCTAGGGAGGACGAAAACGACCTAAATGTTAATCCAATGACACAAACACTCCTATCGGATGCACAAGATTGGTTAAAAACCCTAATTGCATAAGAATAAGCCTAGGGAGGTCGAAAATGATCTAATTGTTCATCCAATGACACAAACACCCCTATTTGATGCACAAGATTGGTTAAAAACCCTAATTGGACAAGAATAAGCCTAAGGAGGACGAAAATGACCTAAATGTTCATCCAATTAAACAAACACACCCATTGGGGGTACAAGATTGGTTAAAAACCCAAATTGGACAAGAATAAGCCTAGAGAGGAAGAAAATGACCTAAATGTTAATCCAATGACACAAATGAATTTTTTGGATGCACCAGATTGGTTAAAAACCCTAATTCGACAAGAATATGCCTGGGGAGGACGAAAATGACTTAAATGTTAATCCAATGACACAAACACACCTATTGGATGCACAAAATTGGTTTAGAACCCTAATCGGACAAGAATAAGCCTAGGGAGCACGAAAATGACCTAAATGTTCATCAAATGACACAAACACACCTATCGGATGACCAAGATTGGTTAAAAACCCTAATTGGACAAGAATGAGCCTTGGGAGGACGAAAATGACCTAATTGTTCATCCAATGACACAAACACACCTATTGGATGCACAAGATTGGTTAAATACCATAATTGGACAAGAATAAGCCTAGAGAGGAAAAAAAATGACCTAAATGTTAATCCAATGACACAAACACACCTATTGGATGGACAACATTGGTTTAAAACCCTAATTGGACAAGAATAAGCCTAGAGAGGACGAAAATGACCTAAATGTTAATCCAATGACACAAATGAATTTATTAGATGCACCAGATTGGTTAAAAACCCTAATTCGACAAGAATAAGCCAGTGAAGGACGAAAATGACCTAAATGTTAATCCAATAACACAAACACACCTATTGGATGCGCAAGATTGGTTTAAAACCCTAATGGGACAAGAATAAGCCTATTGAGGATGAAAATGACCTAAATGTTAATCCAATGACACAAACACACCTAATGGATGCACAAGATTGGTTAAAAACCCAAATTGGACAAGAATAAGCCTAGAGAGGACGAATATGACCTAAATGTTAATCCAATGACACAAATGAATTTATTAGATGCACCAGATTGGTTAAAAACCCTAATTCGACAAGAATAAGCCCGTGAAGGACGAAAATGACCTAAATGTTAATTTAATGACACAAACACACCTATTGGATGCGCAAGATTGGTTTTAAACCCTAATGGGACAAGAATAAGCCTAGGGAGGACGAAAATGACCTAAATGTTAATCCATTGACACAAACACTCCTATTGGATGCACAAGATTGGTTAAAAACCCTTATTGCATAAGAATAAGCCTAGGGAGGACGAAAATGACCTAATTGTTCATCCAATGACACAGACACCCCTATTGGAAGCACAAGATTGGTTAAAAACCCTAATTGGACAAGAATAAGCCTAAGGAGGACGAAAATGACCTAAATGTTCATCCAATTAAACAAACACACCCATTGGGGGCACAAGATTGGTTAAAAACCCAAATTGGACAAGAATAAGCCTAGAGAGGAAGAAAATGACCTAAATGTTAATCCAATGACACAAATGAATTTTTTGGATGCACCAGATTGGTTAAAAACCCTAATTCGACAAGAATATGCCTGGGGAGGACGAAAATGACTTAAATGTTAATCCAATGACACAAACACACCTATTGGATGCACAAAATTGGTTTAGAACCCTAATCGGACAAGAATAAGCCTAGGGAGCACGAAAATGACCTAAATGTTCATCAAATGACACAAACACACCTATCGGATGACCAAGATTGGTTAAAAACCCTAATTGGACAAGAATGAGCCTTGGGAGGACGAAAATGACCTAATTGTTCATCCAATGACACAAACACACCTATTGGATGCACAAGATTGGTTAAATACCATAATTGGACAAGAATAAGCCTAGAGAGGAAAAAAAATGACCTAAATGTTAATCCAATGACACAAACACACCTATTGGATGGACAACATTGGTTTAAAACCCTAATTGGACAAGAATAAGCCTAGAGAGGACGAAAATGACCTAAATGTTAATCCAATGACACAAATGAATTTATTCGATGCACCAGATTGGTTAAAAACCCTAATTCGTCAAGAATAAGCCAGTGAAGGACGAAAATGACCTAAATGTTAATCCAATAACACAAACACACCTATTGGATGCGCAAGATTGGTTTAAAACCCTAATGGGACAAGAATAAGCCTAGGGAGGATGAAAATGACCTAAATGTTAATCCAATGACACAAACACACCTAATGGATGCACAAGATTGGTTAAAAACCCAAATTGGACAAGAATAAGCCTAGAGAGGACGAATATGACCTAAATGTTAATCCAATGACACAAATGAATTTATTAGATGCACCAGATTGGTTAAAAACCCTAATTCGACAAGGATAAGCCCGGGAAGGACGAAAATGACCTAAATGTTAATCCAATGACACAAACACACCTATTGGATGCGCAAGATTGGTTTTAAACCCTAATGGGACAAGAATAAGCCTAGGGAGGACGAAAATGACCTAAATGTTAATCCATTGACACAAACACTCCTATTGGATGCACAAGATTGGTTAAAAACCCTTATTGCATAAGAATAAGCCTAGGGAGGACGAAAATGACCTAATTGTTCATCCAATGACACAGACACCCCTATTGGAAGCACAAGATTGGTTAAAAACCCTAATTGGACAAGAATAAGCCTAAGGAGGACGAAAATGACCTAAATGTTCATCCAATTAAACAAACACACCCATTGGGGGCACAAGATTGGTTAAAAACCCAAATTGGACAAGAATAAGCCTAGAGAGGAAGAAAATGACCTAAATGTTAATCCAATGACACAAATGAATTTTTTGGATGCACCAGATTGGTTAAAAACCCTAATTCGACAAGAATATGCCTGGGGAGGACGAAAATGACCTAAATGTTAATCCAATGACACAAACACACCTATTGGATGCACAAAATTGGTTTAAAACCCTAATGGGACAAGAATAAGCCTAGGGAGGACGAAAATGACCTAAATGTTCATCAAATGACACAAACACACCTATTGGATGACCAAGATTGGTTAAAAACCCTAATTGGACAAGAATGAGCCTGGGGAGGACGAAAATGACCTAATTGTTCATCCAATGACACAAACACACCTATTGGATGCACAAGATTGGTTAAAAACCATAATTGGACAAGAATAAGCCTAGAGAGGAAAAAAATGACCTAAATGTTAATCCAATGACACAAACACACCTATTGGATGGACAACATTGGTTTAAAACCCTAATTGGACAAGAATAAGCCTAGGGAAGACGAAAATAACCTACATGTTCATCCAATGACACAAACACTTCTATTGGATACACAAGATTGGTTAAAAATTTTAATAGGACAAGAATAAGCCTAGAGAGGACGAAAATGACCTAAATGTTAATCCAATGACACAAATGAGTTTATTGGATGCACAAGATTGCTTAAAAAACCTAATAGAACAAGAATAAGCCTAGAGAGGACAAAAATGACCTAAATGTTAATCCAATGACTCAAATGAGTTTATTGGAAGCACAAGATTGGTTAAAAACCCTAATAGGACAAGAAAAAGCCTAGAGAGGACGAAAATGACCTAAATGTTAATCCAATGACACAAACACACCTAATGGATGCACAAGATTGGTTAAAAACCGAAATTGGACAAGAATAAGCCAAGAGAGGATGAAAAATGACCTAAATGTTAATCCAATGACACAAATGAATTTATTAGATGCACCAGATTGGATGCGCAAGAATAGGACAAGAATAAGCCTAGGGAGGACGAAAACGACCTAAATGTTAATCCAATGACACAAACACTCCTATCGGATGCACAAGATTGGTTAAAAACCCTAATTGCATAAGAATAAGCCTAGGGAGGTCGAAAATGACCTAATTGTTCATCCAATGACACAAACACCCCTATTGGATGCACAAGATTGGTTAAAAACCCTAATTGGACAAGAATAAGCCTAAGGAGGACGAAAATGACCTAAATGTTCATCCAATTAAACAAACACACCCATTGGGGGCACAAGATTGGTTAAAAACCCAAATTGGACAAGAATAAGCCTAGAGAGGAAGAAAATGACCTAAATGTTAATCCAATGACACAAATGAATTTTTTGGATGCACCAGATTGGTTAAAAACCCTAATTCGACAAGAATATGCCTGGGGAGGACGAAAATGACCTAAATGTTAATCCAATGACACAAACACACCTATTGGATGCACAAAATTGGTTTAAAACCCTAATGGGACAAGAATAAGCCTAGGGAGCACGAAAATGACCTAAATGCTCATCAAATGACACAAACACGCCTATTGGATGACCAAGATTGGTTAAAAACCCTAATTGGACAAGAATGAGCCTGGGGAGGACGAAAATGACCTAATTGTTCATCCAATGACACAAACACACCTATTGGATGCACAAGATTGGTTAAAAACCATAATTGGACAAGAATAAGCCTAGAGAGGAAAAAAATGACCTAAATGTTAATCCAATGACACAAACACACCTATCGGATGGACAACATTGGTTTAAAACCCTAATTGGACAAGAATAAGCCTAGGGAAGACGAAAATAACCTACATGTTCATCCAATGACACAAACACTTCAATTGGATACACAAGATTGGTTAAAAATTTTAATAGGACAAGAATAAGCCTAGAGAGAACGAAAATGACCTAAATGTTAATCCAATGACACAAATGAGTTTATTGGATGCACAAGATTGCTTAAAAACCCTAATAGGACAAGAAAAAGCCTAGAGTGGACGAAAATGACCTAAATGTTAATCCAATGACACAAACACACCTAATGGATGCACAAGATTGGTTAAAAACCCAAATTGGACAAGAATTAGCCAAGAGAGGATGAAAATGACCTAAATGTTAATCCAATGACACAAATGAATTTATTAGATGCACTAGATTGGTTAAAAATCCTAATTCGACAAGAATAAGCCCGGGGAGGACGAAAATGACCTAAATGTTAATCTTATGACACAAACACACCTATTGGATGCGCAAGATTGGTTTAAAACCCTAATGGGACAAGAATAAGCCTAGGGAGGACGAAAACGACCTAAATGTTAATCCAATGACACAAACACTCCTATCGGATGCACAAGATTGGTTAAAAACCGTAATTGCATAAGAATAAGCCTAGGGAGGTCGAAAATGACCTAATTGTTCATCCAATGACACAAACACCCCTATTGGATGCACAAGATTGGTTAAAAACCCTAATTGGACAAGAATAATCCTAAGGAGGACGAAAATGACCTAAATGTTCATCCAATTAAACAAACAAACCCATTGGGGGTACAAGATTGGTTAAAAACCCAAATTGGACAAGAATAAGCCTAGAGAGGAAGAAAATGACCTAAATGTTAATCCAATGACACAAATGAATTTTTTGGATGCACCAGATTGGTTAAAAACCCTAATTCGACAAGAATATGCCTGGGGAGGACGAAAATGACCTAAATGTTAATCCAATGACACAAACACACCTATTGGATGCACAAAATTGGTTTAAAACCCTAATGGGACAATAATAAGCCTAGGGAGCACGAAAATGACCTAAATGTTCATCAAATGACACAAACACACCTATTGGATGACCAAGATTGGTTAAAAACCCTAATTGGACAAGAATGAGCCTGGGGAGGACGAAAATGACCTAATTGTTCATCCAATGACACAAACACACCTATTGGATACACAAGATTGGTTAAAAACCATAATTGGACAAGAATAAGCCTAGAGAGGAAGAAAATGACCTAAATGTTAATCCAATGACACAAATGAATTTTTTGGATGCACCAGATTGGTTAAAAACCCTAATTCGACAAGAATATGCCTGGGGAGGACGAAAATGACCTAAATGTTAATCCAATGACACAAACACACCTATTGGATGCACAAAATTGGTTTAAAACCCTAATGGGACAAGAATAAGCCTAGGGAGCACGAAAATGACCTAAATGTTCATCAAATGACACAAACACACCTATTGGATGACCAAGATTGGTTAAAAACCCTAATTGGACAAGAATGAGCCTGGGGAGGACGAAAATGACCTAATTGTTCATCCAATGACACAAACACACCTATTGGATGCACAAGATTGGTTAAAAACCATAATTGGACAAGAATAAGCCTAGAGATGAAAAAAATGAACTAAATGTTAATCCAATGACACAAACACACCTATTGGATGGACAACATTGGTTTAAAACCCTAAATGGACAAGAATAAGCCTAGAGAGGACGAAAATGACCTAAATGTTAATCCAAAGACACAAATGAATTTATTAGATGCACCAGATTGGTTAAAAACCCTAATTCGACAAGAATAAGCCCGGGAAGGACGAAAATGACCTAAATGTTAATCCAATGACACAAACACACCTATTGGATG
The DNA here is from genome assembly GCA_037974875.1 of Cicer bijugum. Classification (NCBI taxonomy): domain Eukaryota; kingdom Viridiplantae; phylum Streptophyta; class Magnoliopsida; order Fabales; family Fabaceae; genus Cicer; species Cicer bijugum. The sequence continues at coordinate 76,769 of JBBPBT010001148.1, read as the reverse complement.
CGCAAGATTGGTTTAAAACCCTAGTGGGACAAGAATAAGCCTAGGGACGACGAAAATGACCTAAATGTTAATCCAATGACACAAACACTCCTATTGGATGCACAAGATTGGTTAAAAACCCTAATTGCATAAGAATAAGCATAGGGAGGACGAAAATGACCTAATTGTTCATCCAATGACACATACACCCCTATTGGAAGCACAAGATTGGTTAAAAACCCAAATCGGACAAGAATAAGCCTAAGGAGGTTGAAAATGACCTAAATGTTCATCCAATTAAACAAACACACCCATTGGGGGCATAAGATTGGTTAAAAACCCAAATTGGACAAGAATAAGCCTATAGAGGAAGAAAATGACCTAAATGTTAATCCAATGACACAAATGAATTTTTTGGATGCACCAGATTGGTTAAAAACCATAATTCGACAAGAATAAGCCTGGGGAGGACGAAAATGACCTAAATGTTAATCCAATGACACAAACACACCTATTGGATGCACAAAGTTGGTTTAAAACCCTAATGGGACAAGAATAAGCCTAGGGAGGACGAAAATGACTTAAATGTTAATCCAATGACACAAATACGCCTATTGGATGGACAACATTGGTTCAAAACCCTAATTGGACAAGAATAAAACTAGGGAGGACGAAAATGACCTACATGTTCATCCAATGACACAAACACTTCTATTGGATACACAAGATTGGTTAAAAATTTTAATAGGACAAGAATAAGCCTAGAGAGGACGAAAATGACCTAAATGTTAATCCAATGACACAGATGAGTTTATTGGATGCACAAGATTGCTTAAAAAACCTTATTGGACAAGAATAAGCCTAGAGAGGACGAAAATGACCTAAATGTTAATCCAATGACACAAATGAGTTTATTGGATGCACAAGATTGGTTAAAAACCCTAATAGGACAAGAAAAAGCCTAGAGAGGACGAAAATGACCTAAATGTTAATCCAATGACACAAACACACCTATTGGATGCACAAGATTGGTTAAAAACCCTAATGGGACAAGAATAAAACTAGGGAGGACGAAAATGACCTAAATGTTCATACAATGACACAAACACACCTATTGGATGCACAAGATTGGTTAAAAACCCTAATTGCATAAGAATAAGCATAGGGAGGACGAAAATGACCTAATTGTTCATCCAATGACACAAACACCCCTATTGGATGCACAAGATTGGTTAAAAACCCTAATTGGACAAGAATAAGCCTAAGGAGGACGAAAATGACCTAAATGTTCATCCAATTAAACAAACACACCCATTGGGGGCACAAGATTGGTTAAAAACCCAAATTGGACAAGAATAAGCCTAGAGAGGAAGAAAATGACCTAAATGTTAATCCAATGACACAAATGAATTTTTTGGATGCACCAGATTGGTTAAAAACCCTAATTCGACAAGAATATGCCTGGGGAGGACGAAAATGACTTAAATGTTAATCCAATGACACAAACACACCTATTGGATGCACAAAATTGGTTTAGAACCCTAATCGGACAAGAATAAGCCTAGGGAGCACGAAAATGACCTAAATGTTCATCAAATGACACAAACACACCTATCGGATGACCAAGATTGGTTAAAAACCCTAATTGGACAAGAATGAGCCTTGGGAGGACGAAAATGACCTAATTGTTCATCCAATGACACAAACACACCTATTGGATGCACAAGATTGGTTAAATACCATAATTGGACAAGAATAAGCCTAGAGAGGAAAAAAAATGACCTAAATGTTAATCCAATGACACAAACACACCTATTGGATGGACAACATTGGTTTAAAACCCTAATTGGACAAGAATAAGCCTAGAGAGGACGAAAATGACCTAAATGTTAATCCAATGACACAAATGAATTTATTCGATGCACCAGATTGGTTAAAAACCCTAATTCGTCAAGAATAAGCCAGTGAAGGACGAAAATGACCTAAATGTTAATCCAATAACACAAACACACCTATTGGATGCGCAAGATTGGTTTAAAACCCTAATGGGACAAGAATAAGCCTAGGGAGGATGAAAATGACCTAAATGTTAATCCAATGACACAAACACACCTAATGGATGCACAAGATTGGTTAAAAACCCAAATTGGACAAGAATAAGCCTAGAGAGGACGAATATGACCTAAATGTTAATCCAATGACACAAATGAATTTATTAGATGCACCAGATTGGTTAAAAACCCTAATTCGACAAGGATAAGCCCGGGAAGGACGAAAATGACCTAAATGTTAATCCAATGACACAAACACACCTATTGGATGCGCAAGATTGGTTTTAAACCCTAATGGGACAAGAATAAGCCTAGGGAGGACGAAAATGACCTAAATGTTAATCCATTGACACAAACACTCCTATTGGATGCACAAGATTGGTTAAAAACCCTTATTGCATAAGAATAAGCCTAGGGAGGACGAAAATGACCTAATTGTTCATCCAATGACACAGACACCCCTATTGGAAGCACAAGATTGGTTAAAAACCCTAATTGGACAAGAATAAGCCTAAGGAGGACGAAAATGACCTAAATGTTCATCCAATTAAACAAACACACCCATTGGGGGCACAAGATTGGTTAAAAACCCAAATTGGACAAGAATAAGCCTAGAGAGGAAGAAAATGACCTAAATGTTAATCCAATGACACAAATGAATTTTTTGGATGCACCAGATTGGTTAAAAACCCTAATTCGACAAGAATATGCCTGGGGAGGACGAAAATGACCTAAATGTTAATCCAATGACACAAACACACCTATTGGATGCACAAAATTGGTTTAAAACCCTAATGGGACAAGAATAAGCCTAGGGAGCACGAAAATGACCTAAATGTTCATCAAATGACACAAACACGCCTATTGGATGACCAAGATTGGTTAAAAACCCTAATTGGACAAGAATGAGCCTGGGGAGGACGAAAATGACCTAATTGTTCATCCAATGACACAAACACACCTATTGGATGCACAAGATTGGTTAAAAACCATAATTGGACAAGAATAAGCCTAGAGAGGAAAAAAATGACCTAAATGTTAATCCAATGACACAAACACACCTATCGGATGGACAACATTGGTTTAAAACCCTAATTGGACAAGAATAAGCCTAGGGAAGACGAAAATAACCTACATGTTCATCCAATGACACAAACACTTCAATTGGATACACAAGATTGGTTAAAAATTTTAATAGGACAAGAATAAGCCTAGAGAGAACGAAAATGACCTAAATGTTAATCCAATGACACAAATGAGTTTATTGGATGCACAAGATTGCTTAAAAACCCTAATAGGACAAGAAAAAGCCTAGAGTGGACGAAAATGACCTAAATGTTAATCCAATGACACAAACACACCTAATGGATGCACAAGATTGGTTAAAAACCCAAATTGGACAAGAATTAGCCAAGAGAGGATGAAAATGACCTAAATGTTAATCCAATGACACAAATGAATTTATTAGATGCACTAGATTGGTTAAAAATCCTAATTCGACAAGAATAAGCCCGGGGAGGACGAAAATGACCTAAATGTTAATCTTATGACACAAACACACCTATTGGATGCGCAAGATTGGTTTAAAACCCTAATGGGACAAGAATAAGCCTAGGGAGGACGAAAACGACCTAAATGTTAATCCAATGACACAAACACTCCTATCGGATGCACAAGATTGGTTAAAAACCGTAATTGCATAAGAATAAGCCTAGGGAGGTCGAAAATGACCTAATTGTTCATCCAATGACACAAACACCCCTATTGGATGCACAAGATTGGTTAAAAACCCTAATTGGACAAGAATAATCCTAAGGAGGACGAAAATGACCTAAATGTTCATCCAATTAAACAAACAAACCCATTGGGGGTACAAGATTGGTTAAAAACCCAAATTGGACAAGAATAAGCCTAGAGAGGAAGAAAATGACCTAAATGTTAATCCAATGACACAAATGAATTTTTTGGATGCACCAGATTGGTTAAAAACCCTAATTCGACTAGAATATGCCTAGGGAGGACGAAAATGACTTAAATGTTAATCCAATGACACAAACACACCTATTGGATGCACAAAATTGGTTTAAAACCCTAATGGGACAAGAATAAGCCTAGGGAGCACGAAAATGACCTAAATGTTCATCAAATGACACAAACACACCTATTGGATGACCAAGATTGGTTAAAAACCCTAATTGGACAAGAATGAGCCTCGGGAGGACGAAAATGACCTAATTGTTCATCCAATGACACAAACACACCTATTGGATGCACAAGATTGGTTAAAAACCATAATTGGACAAGAATAAGCCTAGAGAGGAAAAAAATGACCTAAATGTTAATCCAATGACACAAACACACCTATTGGATGGACAACATTGGTTTAAAACCCTAATTGGACAAGAATAAGCCTAGAGAGGACGAAAATGACCTAAATGTTAATCCAATGACACAAATGAATTTATTCGATGCACCAGATTGGTTAAAAACCCTAATTCGTCAAGAATAAGCCAGTGAAGGACGAAAATGACCTAAATGTTAATCCAATAACACAAACACACCTATTGGATGCGCAAGATTGGTTTAAAACCCTAATGGGACAAGAATAAGCCTAGGGAGGATGAAAATGACCTAAATGTTAATCCAATGACACAAACACACCTAATGGATGCACAAGATTGGTTAAAAACCCAAATTGGACAAGAATAAGCCTAGAGAGGACGAATATGACCTAAATGTTAATCCAATGACACAAATGAATTTATTAGATGCACCAGATTGGTTAAAAACCCTAATTCGACAAGAATAAGCCCGTGAAGGACGAAAATGACCTAAATGTTAATCCAATGACACAAACACACCTATTGGATGCGCAAGATTGGTTTAAAACCCTAATGGGACAAGAATAAGCCTAGGGAGGACGAAAATGACCTAAATGTTAATCCGTTGACACAAACACTCCTATTGAATGCACAAGATTGGTTAAAAACCCTAATTGCATAAGAATAAGCCTAGGGAGGACGAAAATGACCTAATTGTTCATCCAATGACACAGACACCCCTATTGGAAGCACAAGATTGGTTAAAAACCCTAATTGGACAAGAATAAGCCTAAGGAGGACGAAAATGACCTAAATGTTCATCGAATTAAACAAACACACCCATTGGGGGCACAAGATTGGTTAAAAACCCAAATTGGACAAGAATAAGCCTAGAGAGGAAGAAAATGACCTAAATGTTAATCCAATGACACAAATGAATTTTTTGGATGCACCAGATTGGTTAAAAACCCTAATTCGACAAGAATATGCCTGGGGAGGACGAAAATGACTTAAATGTTAATCCAATGACACAAACACACCTATTGGATGCACAAAATTGGTTTAGAACCCTAATCGGACAAGAATAAGCCTAGGGAGCACGAAAATGACCTAAATGTTCATCAAATGACACAAACACACCTATCGGATGACCAAGATTGGTTAAAAACCCTAATTGGACAAGAATGAGCCTTGGGAGGACGAAAATGACCTAATTGTTCATCCAATGACACAAACACACCTATTGGATGCACAAGATTGGTTAAATACCATAATTGGACAAGAATAAGCCTAGAGAGGAAAAAAAATGACCTAAATGTTAATCCAATGACACAAACACACCTATTGGATGGACAACATTGGTTTAAAACCCTAATTGGACAAGAATAAGCCTAGAGAGGACGAAAATGACCTAAATGTTAATCCAATGACACAAATGAATTTATTAGATGCACCAGATTGGTTAAAAACCCTAATTCGACAAGAATAAGCCAGTGAAGGACGACAATGACCTAAATGTTAATCCAATAACACAAACACACCTATTGGATGCGCAAGATTGGTTTAAAACCCTAATGGGACAAGAATAAGCCTAGGGAGGATGAAAATGACCTAAATGTTAATCCAATGACACAAACACACCTAATGGATGCACAAGATTGGTTAAAAACCCAAATTGGACAAGAATAAGCCTAGAGAGGACGAATATGACCTAAATGTTAATCCAATGACACAAATGAATTTATTAGATGCACCAGATTGGTTAAAAACCCTAATTCGACAAGAATAAGCCCGGGAAGGACGAAAATGACCTAAATGTTAATCCAATGACACAAACACACCTATTGGATGCGCAAGATTGGTTTAAAACCCTAATGGGACAAGAATAAGCCTAGGGAGGACGAAAATGACCTAAATGTTAATCCAATGACACAAACACTCCTATTGGATGCACAAGATTGGTTAAAAACCCTAATTGCATAAGAATAAGCCTAGGGAGGACGAAAATGACCTAATTGTTCATCCAATGACACAAACACCCCTATTGGATGCACAAGATTGGTTAAAAACCCTAATTGGACAAGAATAAGCCTAAGGAGGACGAAAATGACCTAAATGTTCATCCAATTAAACAAACACACCCATTGGGGGCACAAGATTGGTTAAAAACCCAAATTGGACAAGAATAAGCCTAGAGAGGAAGAAAATGACCTAAATGTTAATCCAATGACACAAATGAATTTTTTGGATGCACCAGATTGGTTAAAAACCCTAATTCGACAAGAATATGCCTGGGGAGGACGAAAATGACCTAAATGTTAATCCAATGACACAAACACACCTATTGGATGCACAAAATTGGTTTAAAACCCTAATGGGACAAGAATAAGCCTAGGGAGCACGAAAATGACCTAAATGCTCATCAAATGACACAAACACGCCTATTGGATGACCAAGATTGGTTAAAAACCCTAATTGGACAAGAATGAGCCTGGGGAGGACGAAAATGACCTAATTGTTCATCCAATGACACAAACACACCTATTGGATGCACAAGATTGGTTAAAAACCATAATTGGACAAGAATAAGCCTAGAGAGGAAAAAAATGACCTAAATGTTAATCCAATGACACAAACACACCTATTGGATGGACAACATTGGTTTAAAACCCTAATTGGACAAGAATAAGCCTAGAGAGGACGAAAATGACCTAAATGTTAATCCAATGACACAAATGAATTTATTCGATGCACCAGATTGGTTAAAAACCCTAATTCGTCAAGAATAAGCCAGTGAAGGACGAAAATGACCTAAATGTTAATCCAATAACACAAACACACCTATTGGATGCGCAAGATTGGTTTAAAACCCTAATGGGACAAGAATAAGCCTAGGGAGGATGAAAATGACCTAAATGTTAATCCAATGACACAAACACACCTAATGGATGCACAAGATTGGTTAAAAACCCAAATTGGACAAGAATTAGCCAAGAGAGGATGAAAATGACCTAAATGTTAATCCAATGACACAAATGAATTTATTAGATGCACTAGATTGGTTAAAAATCCTAATTCGACAAGAATAAGCCCGGGAAGGACGAAAATGACCTAAATGTTAATCCAATGACACAAACACACCTATTGGATGCGCAAGATTGGTTTTAAACCCTAATGGGACAAGAATAAGCCTAGGGAGGACGAAAATGACCTAAATGTTAATCCATTGACACAAACACTCCTATTGGATGCACAAGATTGGTTAAAAACCCTTATTGCATAAGAATAAGCCTAGGGAGGACGAAAATGACCTAATTGTTCATCCAATGACACAGACACCCCTATTGGAAGCACAAGATTGGTTAAAAACCCTAATTGGACAAGAATAAGCCTAAGGAGGACGAAAATGACCTAAATGTTCATCCAATTAAACAAACACACCCATTGGGGGCACAAGATTGGTTAAAAACCCAAATTGGACAAGAATAAGCCTAGAGAGGAAGAAAATGACCTAAATGTTAATCCAATGACACAAATGAATTTTTTGGATGCACCAGATTGGTTAAAAACCCTAATTCGACAAGAATATGCCTGGGGAGGACGAAAATGACCTAAATGTTAATCCAATGACACAAACACACCTATTGGATGCACAAAATTGGTTTAAAACCCTAATGGGACAAGAATAAGCCTAGGGAGCACGAAAATGACCTAAATGTTCATCAAATGACACAAACACGCCTATTGGATGACCAAGATTGGTTAAAAACCCTAATTGGACAAGAATGAGCCTGGGGAGGACGAAAATGACCTAATTGTTCATCCAATGACACAAACACACCTATTGGATGCACAAGATTGGTTAAAAACCATAATTGGACAAGAATAAGCCTAGAGAGGAAAAAAATGACCTAAATGTTAATCCAATGACACAAACACACCTATCGGATGGACAACATTGGTTTAAAACCCTAATTGGACAAGAATAAGCCTAGGGAAGACGAAAATAACCTACATGTTCATCCAATGACACAAACACTTCTATTGGATACACAAGATTGGTTAAAAATTTTAATAGGACAAGAATAAGCCTAGAGAGAACGAAAATGACCTAAATGTTAATCCAATGACACAAATGAGTTTATTGGATGCACAAGATTGCTTAAAAACCCTAATAGGACAAGAAAAAGCCTAGAGTGGACGAAAATGACCTAAATGTTAATCCAATGACACAAACACACCTAATGGATGCACAAGATTGGTTAAAAACCCAAATTGGACAAGAATTAGCCAAGAGAGGATGAAAATGACCTAAATGTTAATCCAATGACACAAATGAATTTATTAGATGCACTAGATTGGTTAAAAATCCTAATTCGACAAGAATAAGCCCGGGGAGGACGAAAATGACCTAAATGTTAATCTTATGACACAAACACACCTATTGGATGCGCAAGATTGGTTTAAAACCCTAATGGAACAAGAATAAGCCTAGGGAGGACGAAAACGACCTAAATGTTAATCCAATGACACAAACACTCCTATCGGATGCACAAGATTGGTTAAAAACCGTAATTGCATAAGAATAAGCCTAGGGAGGTCGAAAATGACCTAATTGTTCATCCAATGACACAAACACCCCTATTGGATGCACAAGATTTGTTAAAAACCCTAATTGGACAAGAATAATCCTAAGGAGGACGAAAATGACCTAAATGTTCATCCAATTAAACAAACAAACCCATTGGGGGTACAAGATTGGTTAAAAACCCAAATTGGACAAGAATAAGCCTAGAGAGGAAGAAAATGACCTAAATGTTATTCCAATGACACAAATGAATTTTTTGGATGCACCAGATTGGTTAAAAACCCTAATTCGACAAGAATATGCCTGGGGAGGACGAAAATGACTTAAATGTTAATCCAATGACACAAACACACCTATTGGATGCACAAAATTGGTTTAAAACCCTAATGGGACAAGAATAAGCCTAGGGAGCACGAAAATGACCTAAATGTTCATCAAATGACACAAACACACCTATTGGATGACCAAGATTGGTTAAAAACCCTAATTAGACAAGAATGAGCCTGGGGAGGACGAAAATGACCTAATTGTTCATCAAATGACACAAACACACCTATTGGATGCACAAGATTGGTTAAAAACCATAATTGGACAAGAATAAGCCTAGTGAGGAAAAAAAATGACCTAAATGTTAATCCAATGACACAAACACACCTATTGGATGGACAACATTGGTTTAAAACCCTAATTGGACAAGAATAAGCCTAGAGAGGACGAAAATGACCTAAATGTTAATCCAATGACACAAATGAATTTATTAGATGCACCAGATTGGTTAAAAACCCTAATTCAACAAGAATAAGCCAGTGAAGGACGAAAATGACCTAAATGTTAATCCAATAACACAAACACACCTATTGGATGCGCAAGATTGGTTTAAAACCCTAATGGGACAAGAATAAGCCTAGGGAGGATGAAAATGACCTAAATGTTAATCCAATGACACAAACACACCTAATGGATGCACAAGATTGGTTAAAAACCCAAATTGGACAAGAATAAGCCTAGAGAGGACGAATATGACCTAAATGTTAATCCAATGACACAAATGAATTTATTAGATGCACCAGATTGGTTAAAAACCCTAATTCGACAAGAATAAGCCCGTGAAGGACGAAAATGACCTAAATGTTAATCCAATGACACAAACACACCTATTGGATGCGCAAGATTGGTTTAAAACCCTAATGGGACAAGAATAAGCCTAGGGAGGACGAAAATGACCTAAATGTTAATCCGTTGACACAAACACTCCTATTGAATGCACAAGATTGGTTAAAAACCCTAATTGCATAAGAATAAGCCTAGGGAGGACGAAAATGACCTAATTGTTCATCCAATGACACAGACACCCCTATTGGAAGCACAAGATTGGTTAAAAACCCTAATTGGACAAGAATAAGCCTAAGGAGGACGAAAATGACCTAAATGTTCATCGAATTAAACAAACACACCCATTGGGGGCACAAGATTGGTTAAAAACCCAAATTGGACAAGAATAAGCCTAGAGAGGAAGAAAATGACCTAAATGTTAATCCAATGACACAAATGAATTTTTTGGATGCACCAGATTGGTTAAAAACCCTAATTCGACAAGAATATGCCTGGGGAGGACGAAAATGACTTAAATGTTAATCCAATGACACAAACACACCTATTGGATGCACAAAATTGGTTTAGAACCCTAATCGGACAAGAATAAGCCTAGGGAGCACGAAAATGACCTAAATGTTCATCAAATGACACAAACACACCTATCGGATGACCAAGATTGGTTAAAAACCCTAATTGGACAAGAATGAGCCTTGGGAGGACGAAAATGACCTAATTGTTCATCCAATGACACAAACACACCTATTGGATGCACAAGATTGGTTAAATACCATAATTGGACAAGAATAAGCCTAGAGAGGAAAAAAAATGACCTAAATGTTAATCCAATGACACAAACACACCTATTGGATGGACAACATTGGTTTAAAACCCTAATTGGACAAGAATAAGCCTAGAGAGGACGAAAATGACCTAAATGTTAATCCAATGACACAAATGAATTTATTAGATGCACCAGATTGGTTAAAAACCCTAATTCGACAAGAATAAGCCAGTGAAGGACGACAATGACCTAAATGTTAATCCAATAACACAAACACACCTATTGGATGCGCAAGATTGGTTTAAAACCCTAATGGGACAAGAATAAGCCTAGGGAGGATGAAAATGACCTAAATGTTAATCCAATGACACAAACACACCTAATGGATGCACAAGATTGGTTAAAAACCCAAATTGGACAAGAATAAGCCTAGAGAGGACGAATATGACCTAAATGTTAATCCAATGACACAAATGAATTTATTAGATGCACCAGATTGGTTAAAAACCCTAATTCGACAAGAATAAGCCCGTGAAGGACGAAAATGACCTAAATGTTAATCCAATGACACAAACACAACTATTGGATGCGCAAGATTGGTTTAAAACCCTAATGGGACAAGAATAAGCCTAGGGAGGACGAAAATGACCTAAATGTTAATCCGTTGACACAAACACTCCTATTGAATGCACAAGATTGGTTAAAAACCCTAATTGCATAAGAATAAGCCTAGGGAGGACGAAAATGACCTAATTGTTCATCCAATGACACAGACACCCCTATTGGAAGCACAAGATTGGTTAAAAACCCTAATTGGACAAGAATAAGCCTAAGGAGGACGAAAATGACCTAAATGTTCATCGAATTAAACAAACACACCCATTGGGGGCACAAGATTGGTTAAAAACCCAAATTGGACAAGACTAAGCCTAGAGAGGAAGAAAATGACCTAAATGTTAATCCAATGACACAAATGAATTTTTTGGATGCACCAGAATGGTTAAAAACCCTAATTCGACAAGAATATGCCTGGGGAGGACGAAAATGACTTAAATGTTAATCCAATGACACAAACACACCTATTGGATGCACAAAATTGGTATAAAACCCTAATGGGACAAGAATAAGCCTAGGGAGCACGAAAATGACCTAAATGTTCATCAAATGACACAAACACACCTATTGGATGACCAAGATTGGTTAAGAACCCTAATTGGACAAGAATGAGCCTCGGGAGGACGAAAATGACCTAATTGTTCATCCAATGACACAAACACACCTATTGGATGCACAAGATTTGTTAAAAACCCAAATTGGACAAGAAAAAGCCTAGAGAGGACGAATATGACCTAAATGTTAATCCAATGACACAAATGAATTTTTTAGATGCACCAGATTGGTTAAAAACCCTAATTCGACAAGAATAAGCCCGGGAAGGACGAAAATGACCTAAATGTTAATCCAATGACACAAACACACCTATTGGATGCGCAAGATTGGTTTTAAACCCTAATGGGACAAGAATAAGCCTAGGGAGGACGAAAATGACCTGATTGTTCTTCCAATGACACAAATGCACCTATTGGATGCACAAGATTGGTTAAAAACCCTAATTGGACAAGAATATGCCTAAGGAGGACGAAAATGACCTAAATGTTCATCCAATGACACAAACACACCCATTGGGGGCACAATATTGGTTAAAAACCCGAATTGGACAAGAATAAACCTAGAGAGGAAGAAAATTACCTAAATGTTAATCCAATGACACAAATGAATTTATTGGATGCACCAGATTGGTTAAAAACCCTCATTCGACAAGAATAACCCTGGGGAGAGCGAAAATGACCTAAATGTTAATCCAATGACACAAACATTCCTATTGGATGCACAAGATTGGTTTAAAACTCTAATGGGACAAGAATAAGCCTAGGGAGGACGAAAATGACCTAAATGTTCATCCAATGACACAAACACACCTATTGGATTCACAAGATTGGTTAAAAACCCTAATTGGACAAGAATAAGCCTGGGGAGGACGAAAATGACCTAATTATTCATCCAATGACACAAACACACCTATTGGATGCACAAGATTGGTTAAAAACCATAATTGGATAAGAATAAGCCTAGAGAGGAAAAAACTGACCTAAATGTTAATCCAATGACACAAATGAATTTATTAGATGCACCAAATTCGTTAAAAACCCTAATTCGACAAGAATAAGCCCGGGGAGGACGAAAATGACCTAAATGTTAATCCTATGACACAAACACACCTATTGGATGTGCAAGATTGGTTTAAAACCCTAATGGGACAAGAATAAGCCTAGGGAGGACGAAAACGACCTAAATGTTAATCCAATGACACAAACACTCCTATCGGATGCACAAGATTGGTTAAAAACCCTAATTGCATAAGAACAAGCCTAGGGAGGTCGAAAATGACCTAATTGTTCATCCAATGACACAAACACCCTTATTGGATGCACAAGATTGGTTAAAAACCCTAATTGGACAAGAATAAGCAAAGGGAGGAGGAAAATGACCTAAATGTTCATCCAATTACACAAACACACCTATTGGTTGCACAAGATTGGTTTAAAACCCTAATGGGACAAGAATAAAACTAGGGAGGTCGAAAATGACCTAAATGTTCATACAATGACACAAACACACCTATTGGATGCACAAGATTGGTTAAAAACCCTAATTGGACAAGAATAAGCATGGAGAGTAAGAAAATGACCGATATGTTAATCCAATGACACAAATGAATTTATTGGATGCACAAGATTCGTTATATACCCTAATAGGACAAGAATAAGTCTTGAGAGGATGAAAATGACCTAACTGTTAATCCAATGACACAAACACACCTATTGGAAGCATAAGATTGGTTTAAAACCCTAATGGGACAAGAATAAGCCTAGGGAGGACGAAAATGACCTAAATGTTCATCCAATGACACAAACACACCTATTGGATGCAAAAGATTGGTTAAAATCCTTAATTGGACAAGAATAAGCCTAGAGAGGAAAAGAATGACCTAAATGTTAATCCAATGACACAAACACACCTATTGGATGCACAAGATTGGTTAAAAACCCTAATTGGAAAAGAATAAGCCTAGAGAGGACGAAAATGACCTAAATGTTAATCCGATGACACAAATGAATTTATTGGATGCACAAGATTGGTTAAAAACCCTAATTGGACAAGAATAAGCCTAGAGAGGACGAAAATGACCTAAATGTTAATACAATGACACAAACACACCTATTGGATGCACAAGATTGGTTTAAAACCCTAATGGGACAAGATTAAGCCTAAGGAGGACGAAAATGACCTAAATGTTCATCCAATGACACAAACACACCTATTGGATGCACAAGATTGGTTAAAAACCCTAATTGGACAAGAATAAGCCTGGGGAGGACGAAAATGACCTAATTATTCATCCAATGACACAAACACACCTATTGGATGCACAAGATTGGTTAAAAACCCAAATTAGACAAGAATAAGCATAGAGAGGAAGAGAATGACCTAAATGTTAATCCAATGACACAAATGAATTTATTGGATGCACCAGATTGGTTAAAAACCCTAATTCCACGAGAATAAGCATGGGGAGGACGAAAATGACCCAAATGTTAATCCAATGACACAAACACTCCTATTGGATGCACAAGATTGGTTTAAAACCCTAATGGGACAAGAATAAACCTAGGGAGGACGAAAATGACCTAAATGTTCATCCAATGACACAAACACACCTATTGGAAGCACAAGATTGGTTCAAAACCCAAATTGGACAAGAATAAGCCTAGAGAGGAAGAAAATGACCTACATGTTAATCCAATGACACAAATGAATTTATTGGATGCACCAGATTGGTTAAAACCCCTAATTCGACAAGAATAAGCCTGGGGAGGACGAAAATGACCTAAATGTTAATCCAATGACACAAACACACCTATTGGATGCACAAGATTGGTTTAAAACCCTAATGGGACAAGAATAAGCCTAGGGAGGACGAAAATGACCTAAATGTTAATCCAATGACACAAACACCCCTATTGGATGCACAAGATTGGTTAAAAACCCTAATTGGACAAGAATAAGCCTAAGGAGGACGAAAATGACCTAAATGTTCATCCAATTAAACAAACACACCCATTGGGGGTACAAGATTGGTTATAACCCAAATTGGACAAGAATAAGCTTAGAGAGGAAGAAAATGACCTAAATGTTAATCCAATGACACAAATGAATTTTTTGGATGCACCAGATTGGTTAAAAACCCTAATTCGACAAGAATATGCCTGGGGAGGACGAAAATGACTTAAATGTTAATCCAATGACACAAACACACCTATTGGATGCACAAAATTGGTTTAAAACCCTAATGGGACAAGAATAAGCCTAGGGAGCACGAAAATCACCTAAATGTTCATCAAATGACACAAACACACCTATTGGATGACCAAGATTGGTTAAAAACCCTAATTGGACAAGAATGAGCCTGGGGAGGACGAAAATGACCTAATTGTTTATCCAATGACACAAACACACCTATTGGATGCACAAGATTGGTTAAAAACCATAATTGGACAAGAATAAGCCTAGAGAGGAAAAAAATGACCTAAATGTTAATCCAATGACACAAACACACCTATTGGATGGACAACATTGGTTAAAAACCCTAATTGGACAAGAATAATCCTAGAGATGACGAAAATGACCTAAATGTTAATCCAATGACAAAAACACACCTATTGGATGCACAAAATTGGTTTACAACCCTAATGGGACAAGAATAAGCCTAGGGAGGACGAAAATGACCTAAATGTTCATCAAATGACACAAACACACCTATTGGATGACCAAGATTGGTTAAAAACCCTAATTGGACAAGAATGAGCCTGGGGAGGACGAAAATGACCTAATTGTTCATCCAATGACACAAACACACCTATTGGATACACAAGATTGGTTAAAAACCATAATTGGACAAGAATAAGCCTAGAGAGGAAAAAAATGACCTAAATGTTAATCCAATGACACAAACACACCTATTGGATGGACAACATTGGTTTAAAACCCTAATTGGACAAGAATAAGCCTAGGGAAGACGAAAATAACCTACATGTTCATCCAATGACACAAACACTTCTATTGGATACACAAGATTGGTTAAAAATTTTAATAGGACAAGAATAAGCCTAGAGAGGACGAAAATGACCTAAATGTTAATCCAATGACACAGATGAGTTTATTGGATGCACAAGATTGCTTAAAAAACCTAATAGAACAAGAATAAGCCTAGAGAGGACAAAAATGACCTAAATGTTAATCCAATGACACAAATGAGTTTATTGGATGCACAAGATTGGTTAAAAACCCTAATAGGACAAGAAAAAGCCTAGAGAGGACGAAAATGACCTAAATGTTAATCCAATGACACAAACACACCTAATGGATGCACAAGATTGGTTAAAAACCCAAATTGGACAAGAATAAGCCAAGAGAGGATGAAAATGACCTAAATGTTAATCCAATGACACAAATGAATTTATTAGATGCACCAGATTGGTTAAAAACCCTAATTCGACAAGAATAAGCCCAGGGAGGACGAAAATGACCTAAATGTTAATCCTATGACACAAACACACCTATTGGATGCGCAAGATTGGTTTAAAACCCTAATGGGACAAGAATAAGCCTAGGGAGGACGAAAACGACCTAAATGTTAATCCAATGACACAAACACCCCTATTGGATGCACAAGATTGGTTAAAAACCCTAATTGGACAAGAATAAGCCTAAGGAGGACGAAAATGACCTAAATGTTCATCCAATTAAACAAACACACCCATTGGGGGCACAAGATTGGTTAAAAACCCAAATTGGACAAGAATAAGCCTAGAGAGGAAGAAAATGACCTAAATGTTAATCCAATGACACAAATGAATTTTTTGGATGCACCAGATTGGTTAAAAACCCTAATTCGACAAGAATATGCCTGGGGAGGACGAAAATGACCTAAATGTTAATCCAATGACACAAACACACCTATTGGATGCACAAAATTGGTTTAAAACCCTAATGGGACAAGAATAAGCCTAGGGAGCACGAAAATGACCTAAATGCTCATCAAATGACACAAACACGCCTATTGGATGACCAAGATTGGTTAAAAACCCTAATTGGACAAGAATGAGCCTGGGGAGGACGAAAATGACCTAATTGTTCATCCAATGACACAAACACACCTATTGGATGCACAAGATTGGTTAAAAACCATAATTGGACAAGAATAAGCCTAGAGAGGAAAAAAATGACCTAAATGTTAATACAATGACACAAACACACCTATTGGATGGACAACATTGGTTTAAAACCCTAATTGGACAAGAATAAGCCTAGAGAGGACAAAAATGACCTAAATGTTAATCCAATGACACAAATGAATTTATTAGATGCACCAGATTGGTTAAAAACCCTAATTCGACAAGAATAAGCCCGGGAAGGACGAAAATGACCTAAACGTTAATCCAATGACACAAACACACCTATTGGATGCGCAAGATTGGTTAAAAACTCTAATTGGACCAGAATATGCCTAAGGAGGACGAAAATGACCTAAATGTTCATCCAATGACACAAACACACCCATTGGGGGCACAATATTGGTTAAAAACCCGAATTGGACAAGAATAAACCTAGAGAGGAAGAAAATGACCTAAATGTTAATCCAATGACACAAATGAATTTATTGGATGCACCAGATTGGTTAAAAACCCTAATTCGACAAGAATAACCCTGGGGAGAGCGAAAATGACCTAAATGTTAATCCATTGACACAAACATTCCTATTGGATGCACAAGATTGGTTTAAAACTCTAATGGGACAAGAATAAGCCTAGGGAGGACGAAAATGACCTAAATGTTCATCCAATGACACAAACACACCTATTGGATTCACTAGATTGGTTAAAAACCCTAATTAGACAAGAATAAGCCTGGGGAGGACGAAAATGACCTAATTATTCATCCAATGACACAAACACACCTATTGGATGCACAAGATTGGTTAAAAACCATAATTGGACAAGAATAAGCCTAGAGAGGAAAAAAATGACCTAAATGTTAATCCAATGACACAAACACACCTATTGGATGGACAACATTGGTTTAAAACCCTAATTGGACAAGAATAAGCCTAGGGAAGACGAAAATAACCTACATGTTCATCCAATGACACAAACACTTCTATTGGATACACAAGATTGGTTAAAAATTTTAATAGGACAAGAATAAGCCTAGAGAGGACGAAAATGACCTAAATGTTAATCCAATGACACAAATGAGTTTATTGGATGCACAAGATTGCTTAAAAAACCTAATAGAACAAGAATAAGCCTAGAGAGGACAAAAATGACCTAAATGTTAATCCAATGACTCAAATGAGTTTATTGGAAGCACAAGATTGGTTAAAAACCCTAATAGGACAAGAAAAAGCCTAGAGAGGACGAAAATGACCTAAATGTTAATCCAATGACACAAACACACCTAATGGATGCACAAGATTGGTTAAAAACCGAAATTGGACAAGAATAAGCCAAGAGAGGATGAAAAATGACCTAAATGTTAATCCAATGACACAAATGAATTTATTAGATGCACCAGATTGGATGCGCAAGAATAGGACAAGAGTAAGCCTAGGGAGGACGAAAACGACCTAAATGTTAATCCAATGACACAAACACTCCTATCGGATGCACAAGATTGGTTAAAAACCCTAATTGCATAAGAATAAGCCTAGGGAGGTCGAAAATGACCTAATTGTTCATCCAATGACACAAACACCCCTATTGGATGCACAAGATTGGTTAAAAACCCTAATTGGACAAGAATAATCCTAAGGAGGACGAAAATGACCTAAATGTTCATCCAATTAAACAAACACACCGATTGGGGGTACAAGATTGGTTAAAAACCCAAATTGGACAAGAATAAGCCTAGAGAGGAAGAAAATGACCTAAATGTAAATCCAATGACACAAATGAATTTTTTGGATGCACCAGATTGGTTAAAAACCCTAATTCGACAAGAATATGACTGGGGAGGACGAAAATGACCTAAATGTTAATCCAATGACACAAACACACCTATTGGATGCACAAAATTGGTTTAAAACCCTAATGGGACAAGAATAAGCCTAGGGAGCACGAAAATGACCTAAATGTTCATCAAATGACACAAACACACCTATTGGATGACCAAGATTGGTTAAAAACCCTAATTGGACAAGAATGAGCCAGGGGAGGACGAAAATGACCTAATTGTTCATCCAATGACACAAACACACCTATTGGATGCACAAGATTGGTTAAAAACCATAATTGGACAAGAATAAGCCTAGAGATGAAAAAAATGACCTAAATGTTAATCCAATGACACAAACACACCTATTGGATGGACAACATTGGTTTAAAACCCTAAATGGACAAGAATAAGCCTAGAGAGGACGAAAATGACCTAAATGTTAATCCAAAGACACAAACACACCTATTGGATGCACAAGATTGGTTTAAAACCCTAGTGGGACAAGAATAAGCCTAGGGACGACGAAAATGACCTAAATGTTAATCCAATGACACAAACACTCCTATTGGATGCACAAGATTGGTTAAAAACCCTAATTGCATAAGAATAAGCCTAGGGAGGACGAAAATGACCTAATTGTTCATCCAATGACACAGACACCCCTATTGGAAGCACAAGATTGGTTAAAAACCCAAATCGGAAAAGAATAAGCCTAAGGAGGTTGAAAATGACCTAAATGTTCATCCAATTAAACAAACACACCCATTGGGGGCATAAGATTGGTTAAAAACCCAAATTGGACAAGAATAAGCCTATAGAGGAAGAAAATGACCTAAATGTTAATCCAATGACACAAATGAATTTTTTGGATGCACCAGATTGGTTAAAAACCATAATTCGACAAGAATAAGCCTGGGGAGGACGAAAATGACCTAAATGTTAATCCAATGACACAAACACACCTATTGGATGCACAAAGTTGGTTTAAAACCCTAATGGGACAAGAATAAGCCTAGGGAGGACGAAAATGACTTAAATGTTAATCCAATGACACAAATACGCCTATTGGATGGACAACATTGGTTCAAAACCCTAATTGGACAAGAATAAAACTAGGGAGGACGAAAATGACCTACATGTTCATCCAATGACACAAACACTTCTATTGGATACACAAGATTGGTTAAAAATTTTAATAGGACAAGAATAAGCCTAGAGAGGACGAAAATGACCTAAATGTTAATCCAATGACACAAATGAGTTTATTGGATGCACAAGATTGCTTAAAAAACCTAATAGAACAAGAATAAGCCTAGAGAGGACAAAAATGACCTAAATGTTAATCCAATGACTCAAATGAGTTTATTGGATGCACAAGATTGGTTAAAAACCCTAATAGGACAAGAAAAAGCCTAGAGAGGACGAAAATGACCTAAATGTTAATCCAATGACACAAACACACCTAATGGATGCACAAGATTGGTTAAAAACCCAAATTGGACAAGAATAAGCCAAGAGAGGATGAAAATGACCTAAATGTTAATCCAATGACACAAATGAATTTATTAGATGCACCAGATTGGTTAAAAACCCTAATTCGACAAGAATAAGCCCGGGGAGGACGAAAATGACCTAAATGTTAATCCTATGACACAAACACACCTATTGGATGCGCAAGATTGGTTTAAAACCCTAATGGGACAAGAACAAGCCTAGGGAGGACGAAAACGACCTAAATGTTAATCCAATGACACAAACACTCCTATCGGATGCACAAGATTGGTTAAAAACCCTAATTGCATAAGAATAAGCCTAGGGAGGTCGAAAATGACCTAATTGTTCATCCAATGACACAAACACCCCTATTGGATGCACAAGATTGGTTAAAAACCCTAATTGGACAAGAATAAGCCTAAGGAGGACGAAAATGACCTAAATGTTCATCCAATTAAACAAACACACCCATTGGGGGTACAAGATTGGTTAAAAACCCAAATTGGACAAGAATAAGCCTAGAGAGGAAGAAAATGACCTAAATGTTAATCCAATGACACAAATGAATTTTTTGGATGCACCAGATTGGTTAAAAACCCTAATTCGACAAGAATATGCCTGGGGAGGACGAAAATGACCTAAATGTTAATCCAATGACACAAACACACCTATTGGATGCACAAAATTGGTTTAAAACCCTAATGGGACAAGAATAAGCCTAGGGAGCACGAAAATGACCTAAATGTTCATCAAATGACACAAACACACCTATTGGATTAACAAGATTGGTTAAAAACCCTAATTGGACAAGAATGAGCCTGGGGAGGACGAAAATGACCTACTTGTTCATCCAATGACATAAACACACCTATTGGATGCACAAGATTGGTTAAAAACCCTAATTGGACAAGAATAAGCCTTGGGAGGACGAAAATGACCTAAATGTTCATCCAATGACACAAACACACCTATTGGATTCACAAGATTGGTTAAAAACCCTAATTGGACAAGAATAAGCCTAGAGAGGACGAAAATGACCTAATTGTTCATCCAATGACTCAAACACACCTATTGGATGCACAAGATTGGTTAAAAACCATAATTGGACAAGAATAAGCCTAGAGAGGAAAAAAATGACCTAAATGTTAATGCAATGACACAAACACACCTATTGGATGGACAACATTGGTTTAAAACCCTAATTGGACAAGAATAAGCCTAGAGAGGACGAAAATGACCTAAATGTTAATCCAATGACACAAATGAATTTATTAGAAGCACCAGATTGGTTAAAAACCCTAATTCGACAAGAATAAGCCCGGGAAGGACGAAAATGACCTAAACGTTAATCCAATGACACAAACACACCTATTGGATGCGCAAGATTGGTTTAAAACCCTAATGGGACAAGAAAAAGCCTAGGGAGCACGAAAATGACCTAAATGTTCATCAAATGACACAAACGCACCTATTGGATTACCAAGATTGGTTAAAAACCCTAATTGGACAAGAATGAGCCTGGGGAGGACGAAAATGACCTAATTGTTCATCCAATGACACAAACACACCTATTGGATGCACAAGATTGGTTAAAAACCATAATTGGACAAGAATAAGCCTAGAGAGGAAAAAAATGACCTAAATGTTAATCCAATGACACAAACACACCTATTGGATGGACAACATTGGTTTAAAACCCTAATTGGACAAGAATAAGCCTAGGGAAGACGAAAATAACCTACATGTTCATCCAATGACACAAACACTTCTATTGGATACACAAGATTGGTTAAAAATTTTAATAGGACAAGAATAAGCCTAGAGAGGACGAAAATGACCTAAATGTTAATCCAATGACACAAATGAGTTTATTGGATGCACAAGATTGCTTAAAAAACCTAATAGAACAAGAATAAGCCTAGAGAGGACAAAAATGACCTAAATGTTAATCCAATGACTCAAATGAGTTTATTGGAAGCACAAGATTGGTTAAAAACCCTAATAGGACAAGAAAAAGCCTAGAGAGGACGAAAATGACCTAAATGTTAATCCAATGACACAAACACACCTAATGGATGCACAAGATTGGTTAAAAACCGAAATTGGACAAGAATAAGCCAAGAGAGGATGAAAAATGACCTAAATGTTAATCCAATGACACAAATGAATTTATTAGATGCACCAGATTGGATGCGCAAGAATAGGACAAGAATAAGCCTAGGGAGGACGAAAACGACCTAAATGTTAATCCAATGACACAAACACTCCTATCGGATGCACAAGATTGGTTAAAAACCCTAATTGCATAAGAATAAGCCTAGGGAGGTCGAAAATGACCTAATTGTTCATCCAATGACACAAACACCCCTATTGGATGCACAAGATTGGTTAAAAACCCTAATTGGACAAGAATAAGCCTAAGGAGGACGAAAATGACCTAAATGTTCATCCAATTAAACAAACACACCCATTGGGGGCACAAGATTGGTTAAAAACCCAAATTGGACAAGAATAAGCCTAGAGAGGAAGAAAATGACCTAAATGTTAATCCAATGACACAAATGAATTTTTTGGATGCACCAGATTGGTTAAAAACCCTAATTCGACAAGAATATGCCTGGGGAGGACGAAAATGACCTAAATGTTAATCCAATGACACAAACACACCTATTGGATGCACAAAATTGGTTTAAAACCCTAATGGGACAAGAATAAGCCTAGGGAGCACGAAAATGACCTAAATGCTCATCAAATGACACAAACACGCCTATTGGATGACCAAGATTGGTTAAAAACCCTAATTGGACAAGAATGAGCCTGGGGAGGACGAAAATGACCTAATTGTTCATCCAATGACACAAACACACCTATTGGATGCACAAGATTGGTTAAAAACCATAATTGGACAAGAATAAGCCTAGAGATGAAAAAAATGACCTAAATGTTAATCCAATGACACAAACACACCTATTGGATGGACAACATTGGTTTAAAACCCTAAATGGACAAGAATAAGCCTAGAGAGGACGAAAATGACCTAAATGTTAATCCAAAGACACAAATGAATTTATTAGATGCACCAGATTGGTTAAAAACCCTAATTCGACAAGAATAAGCCCGGGAAGGACGAAAATGACCTAAATGTTAATCCAATGACACAAACACACCTATTGGATGCGCAAGATTGGTTTAAAACCCTAGTGGGACAAGAATAAGCCTAGGGACGACGAAAATGACCTAAATGTTAATCCAATGACACAAACACTCCTATTGGATGCACAAGATTGGTTAAAAACCCTAATTGCATAAGAATAAGCCTAGGGAGGACGAAAATGACCTAATTGTTCATCCAATGACACATACACCCCTATTGGAAGCACAAGATTGGTTAAAAACCCAAATCGGACAAGAATAAGCCTAAGGAGGTTGAAAATGACCTAAATGTTCATCCAATTAAACAAACACACCCATTGGGGGCATAAGATTGGTTAAAAACCCAAATTGGACAAGAATAAGCCTATAGAGGAAGAAAATGACCTAAATGTTAATCCAATGACACAAATGAATTTTTTGGATGCACCAGATTGGTTAAAAACCATAATTCGACAAGAATAAGCCTGGGGAGGACGAAAATGACCTAAATGTTAATCCAATGACACAAACACACCTATTGGATGCACAAAGTTGGTTTAAAACCCTAATGGGACAAGAATAAGTCTAGGGAGGACGAAAATGACTTAAATGTTAATCCAATGACACAAATACGCCTATTGGATGGACAACATTGGTTCAAACCCTAATTGGACAAGAATAAAACTAGGGAGGACGAAAATGACCTACATGTTCATCCAATGACACAAACACTTCTATTGGATACACAAGATTGGTTAAAAATTTTAATATGACAAGAATAAGCCTAGAGAGGACGAAAATGACCTAAATGTTAATCCAATGACACAGATGAGTTTATTGGATGCACAAGATTGCTTAAAAAACCTTATTGGACAAGAATAAGCCTAGAGAGGACGAAAATGACCTAAATGTTAATCCAATGACACAAATGAGTTTATTGGATGCACAAGATTGGTTAAAAACCCTAATAGGACAAGAAAAAGCCTAGAGAGGACGAAAATGACCTAAATGTTAATCCAATGACACAAACACACCTATTGGATGCACAAGATTGGTTTAAAACCCTAATGGGACAAGAATAAGCCTAAGAAGGACGAAGGTGACCTAAATGTTCATCCAATGACACAAACACACCTATTGGATTCACAAGATTGTGTAAAACCCCTAATTGGACAAGAATAAGCCTAGAGAGGATGAAAATGACCTAAATGTTAATCCAATGACAGAAACACACCTATTGGATGCACAAGATTGGTTTAAAACCCTAATGGGACAAGAATGAAACTAGGGAGGACGAAAATGACCTAAATGTTCATACAATGACACAAACACACCTATTGGATGCACAAGATTGGTTAAAAACCCTAATTGGACAAGAATAAGCCTGGTGAGGACGAAAATGACCGATATGTTAATCCAATGACACAAATGAATTTATTGGATGCACAAGATTGGTTATAAACCCTAATAGGACAAGAATAAGCCTAGAGAGGACGAAAATGACCTAACTGTTAATCCAATGACAAAAACAAACTTATTGGATGCACAAAATTGGTTTAAAACCCTAAAGGGACAAGAATAAGCCTAGGGAGGACGAAAATGACCTAAATGTTCATCAAATGACACAAACACACCTATTGGATGACCAAGATTGGTTAAAAACCCTAATTGGACAAGAATGAGCCTGTGGAGGACGAAAATGACCTAATTATTCATCCAATGACACAAACACACCTATTGGATGCACAAGATTGGTTAAAAACCATAATTGGACAAGAATAAGCCTAGAGAGGAAAAAAATGACTTAAATGTTAATCCAATGACACAAACACACCTATTGGATGGACAACATTGGTTTAAAACCCTAATTGGACAAGAATAAAACTAGGGAGGACGAAAATGACCTACATGTTCATCCAATGACACAAACACTTCTATTAGATACACAAGATTGGTTAAAAAATTTAATAGGACAAGAATAAGCCTAGAGAGGACGAAAATGACCTAAACGTTAATCCAATGACACAAATGAGTTTATTGGATGCACAAGATTGTTTAAAAAACCTTATAGGACAAGAATAAGCCTAGAGAGGAGAAAAATGACCTCAATGTTAATCCAATGACACAAATGAGTTTATTGGATGCACAAGGTTGGTTAAAAACCCTAATAGGACAAGACAAAGCCTAGAGAGGACGAAAATGACCTAAATGTTAATCCAATGACACTAACACACTTATTGGATGCACAAGATTGGTTAAAAACCCAAATTGGACAAGAATAAGCCAAGAGATGATGAAAATGACCTAAATGTTAATCCAATGACACAAATGAATTTATTAGATGCACCAGATTGGTTAAAAACCCTAATTCGACAAGAATAAGCCCGGGGACGACGAAAATAACCTAAATGTTAATCCAATGACACAAACACTCCTATCGGATGCACAAGATTGTTTAAAAACCCTAATTGCATAAGAATAAGCCTAGGGTGGTCGAAAATGACCTAATTGTTCATCCAATGACACAAACACCCCTATGGGATGCACAAGATTGGTTAAAAACCCTAATTGGACAAGAATAAGCCTAAGGAGGACGAAAATGACCTAAATGTTCATCCAATTAAACAAACACACCCATTGGGGGTACAAGATTGGTTATAACCCAAATTGGACAAGAATAAGCCTAGAGAGGAATAAAATGACCTAAATGTTAATCCAATGACACAAATGAATTTTTTGGATGCACCAGATTGGTTAAAAACCCTAATTCGACAAGAATATGCCTGGGGAGGACGAAAATGACCTAAATGTTAATCCAATGACACAAACACACCTATTGGATGCACAAGATTGGTTAAAAACCATAATTGGACAAGAATAAGCCTACAGAGGAAAAAAATGACCTAAATGTTAATCCAATGACACAAACACACCTATTGGATGGACAACATTGGTTTAAAACCCTAATTGGACAAGAATAAGCCTAGGGAAGACGAAAATAACCTACATGTTCATCCAATGACACAAACACTTCTATTGGATACACAAGATTGGTTAAAAATTTTAATAGGACAAGAATAAGCCTAGAGAGGACGAAAATGACCTAAATGTTAATCTAATGACACAAATGAGTTTATTGGATGCACAAGATTGCTTAAAAACCCTAATAGGACAAGAAAAAGCCTAGAGTGGACGAAAATGACCTAAATGTTAATCCAATGACACAAACACACCTAATGGATACACAAGATTGGTTAAAAACCCAAATTGGACAAGAATTAGCCAAGAGAGGATGAAAATGACCTAAATGATAATCCAATGACACAAATGAATTTATTAGATGCACTAGATTGGTTAAAAACCCTAATTCGACAAGAATAAGCCCGGGGAGGACGAAAATGACCTAAATGTTAATCTTATGACACAAACACACCTATTGGATGCGCAAGATTGGTTTAAAACCCTAATGGGACAAGAATAAGCCTAGGGAGGACGAAAACGACCTAAATGTTAATCCAATGACACAAACACTCCTATCGGATGCACAAGATTGGTTAAAAACCGTAATTGCATAAGAATAAGCCTAGGGAGGTCGAAAATGACCTAATTGTTCATCCAATGACACAAACACCCCCATTGGATGCACAAGATTGGTTAAAAACCCTAATTGGACAAGAATTATCCTAAGGAGGACGAAAATGACCTAAATGTTCATCCAATTAAACAAACAAACCCATTGGGGGTACAAGATTGGTTAAAAACCCAAATTGGACAAGAATAAGCCTAGAGAGGAAGAAAACGACCTAAATGTTAATACAATGACACAAATGAATTTTTTGGATGCACCAGATTGGTTAAAAACCCTAATTCGACAAGAATATGCCTGGGGAGAACGAAAATGACTTAAATGTTAATCCAATGACACAAACACACCTATTGGATGCACAAAATTGGTTTAAAACCCTAATGGGACCAGAATAAGCCTAGGGAGCACGAAAATGACCTAAATGTTCATCAAATGACACAAACACACCTATTGGATGACCAAGATTGGTTAAAAACCCTAATTGGACAAGAATGAGCCTGGGGAGGACGAAAATGACCTAATTGTTCATCAAATGACACAAACACACCTATTGGATGCACAAGATTGGTTAAAAACCATAATTGGACAAGAATAAGCCTAGAGAGGAAAAAAATGACCTAAATGTTAATCCAATGACACAAACACACCTATTGGATGGACAACATTGGTTTAAAACGCTAATTGGACAAGAATAAGCCTAGAGAGGACGAAAATGACCTAAATGTTAATCCAATGACACAAATGAATTTATTAGATGCACCAGATTGGTTAAAAACCCTAATTCGACAAGAATAAGCCAGTGAAGGACGAAAATGACCTAAATGTTAATCCAATAACACAAACACACCTATTGGATGCGCAAGATTGGTTTAAAACCCTAATGGGACAAGAATAAGCCTATTGAGGATGAAAATGACCTAAATGTTAATCCAATGACACAAACACACCTAATGGATGCACAAGATTGGTTAAAAACCCAAATTGGACAAGAATAAGCCTAGAGAGGACGAATATGACCTAAATGTTAATCCAATGACACAAATGAATTTATTAGATGCACCAGATTGGTTAAAAACCCTAATTCGACAAGAATAAGCCCGTGAAGGACGAAAATGACCTAAATGTTAATTTAATGACACAAACACACCTATTGGATGCGCAAGATTGGTTTTAAACCCTAATGGGACAAGAATAAGCCTAGGGAGGACGAAAATGACCTAAATGTTAATCCATTGACACAAACACTCCTATTGGATGCACAAGATTGGTTAAAAACCCTTATTGCATAAGAATAAGCCTAGGGAGGACGAAAATGACCTAATTGTTCATCCAATGACACAGACACCCCTATTGGAAGCACAAGATTGGTTAAAAACCCTAATTGGACAAGAATAAGCCTAAGGAGGACGAAAATGACCTAAATGTTCATCCAATTAAACAAACACACCCATTGGGGGCACAAGATTGGTTAAAAACCCAAATTGGACAAGAATAAGCCTAGAGAGGAAGAAAATGACCTAAATGTTAATCCAATGACACAAATGAATTTTTTGGATGCACCAGATTGGTTAAAAACCCTAATTCGACAAGAATATGCCTGGGGAGGACGAAAATGACCTAAATGTTAATCCAATGACACAAACACACCTATTGGATGCACAAAATTGGTTTAAAACCCTAATGGGACAAGAATAAGCCTAGGGAGCACGAAAATGACCTAAATGTTCATCAAATGACACAAACACGCCTATTGGATGACCAAGATTGGTTAAAAACCCTAATTGGACAAGAATGAGCCTGGGGAGGACGAAAATGACCTAATTGTTCATCCAATGACACAAACACACCTATTGGATGCACAAGATTGGTTAAAAACCATAATTGGACAAGAATAAGCCTAGAGAGGAAAAAAATGACCTAAATGTTAATCCAATGACACAAACACACCTATCGGATGGACAACATTGGTTTAAAACCCTAATTGGACAAGAATAAGCCTAGGGAAGACGAAAATAACCTACATGTTCATCCAATGACACAAACACTTCAATTGGATACACAAGATTGGTTAAAAATTTTAATAGGACAAGAATAAGCCTAGAGAGAACGAAAATGACCTAAATGTTAATCCAATGACACAAATGAGTTTATTGGATGCACAAGATTGCTTAAAAACCCTAATAGGACAAGAAAAAGCCTAGAGTGGACGAAAATGACCTAAATGTTAATCCAATGACACAAACACACCTAATGGATGCACAAGATTGGTTAAAAACCCAAATTGGACAAGAATTAGCCAAGAGAGGATGAAAATGACCTAAATGTTAATCCAATGACACAAATGAATTTATTAGATGCACTAGATTGGTTAAAAATCCTAATTCGACAAGAATAAGCCCGGGGAGGACGAAAATGACCTAAATGTTAATCTTATGACACAAACACACCTATTGGATGCGCAAGATTGGTTTAAAACCCTAATGGGACAAGAATAAGCCTAGGGAGGACGAAAACGACCTAAATGTTAATCCAATGACACAAACACTCCTATCGGATGCACAAGATTGGTTAAAAACCGTAATTGCATAAGAATAAGCCTAGGGAGGTCGAAAATGACCTAATTGTTCATCCAATGACACAAACACCCCTATTGGATGCCCAAGATTGGTTAAAAACCCTAATTGGACAAGAATAATCCTAAGGAGGACGAAAATGACCTAAATGTTCATCCAATTAAACAAACAAACCCATTGGGGGTACAAGATTGGTTAAAAACCCAAATTGGACAAGAATAAGCCTAGAGAGGAAGAAAATGACCTAAATGTTAATCCAATGACACAAATGAATTTTTTGGATGCACCAGATTGGTTAAAAACCCTAATTCGACAAGAATATGCCTGGGGAGGACGAAAATGACTTAAATGTTAATCCAATGACACAAACACACCTATTGGATGCACAAAATTGGTTTAAAACCCTAATGGGACAAGAATAAGCCTAGGGAGCACGAAAATCACCTAAATGTTCATCAAATGACACAAACACACCTATTGGATGACCAAGATTGGTTAAAAACCCTAATTGGACAAGAATGAGCCTGGGGAGGACGAAAATGACCTAATTGTTTATCCAATGACACAAACACACCTATTGGATGCACAAGATTGGTTAAAAACCATAATTGGACAAGAATAAGCCTAGAGAGGAAAAAAATGACCTAAATGTTAATCCAATGACACAAACACACCTATTGGATGGACAACATTGGTTTAAAACCCTAATTGGACAAGAATAAGCCTAGGGAAGACGAAAATAACCTACATGTTCATCCAATGACACAAACACTTCTATTGGATACACAAGATTGGTTAAAAATTTTAATAGGACAAGAATAAGCCTAGAGAGGACGAAAATGACCTAAATGTTAATCCAATGACACAAATGAGTTTATTGGATGCACAAGATTGCTTAAAAAACCTAATAGAACAAGAATAAGCCTAGAGAGGACAAAAATGACCTAAATGTTAATCCAATGACTCAAATGAGTTTATTGGAAGCACAAGATTGGTTAAAAACCCTAATAGGACAAGAAAAAGCCTAGAGAGGACGAAAATGACCTAAATGTTAATCCAATGACACAAACACACCTAATGGATGCACAAGATTGGTTAAAAACCGAAATTGGACAAGAATAAGCCAAGAGAGGATGAAAAATGACCTAAATGTTAATCCAATGACACAAATGAATTTATTAGATGCACCAGATTGGATGCGCAAGAATAGGACAAGAATAAGCCTAGGGAGGACGAAAACGACCTAAATGTTAATCCAATGACACAAACACTCCTATCGGATGCACAAGATTGGTTAAAAACCCTAATTGCATAAGAATAAGCCTAGGGAGGTCGAAAATGACCTAATTGTTCATCCAATGACACAAACACCCCTATTGGATGCACAAGATTGGTTAAAAACCCTAATTGGACAAGAATAAGCCTAAGGAGGACGAAAATGACCTAAATGTTCATCCAATTTAACAAACACACCCATTGGGGGTACAAGATTGGTTATAACCCAAATTGGACAAGAATAAGCCTAGAGAGGAAGAAAATGACCTAAATGTTAATCCAATGACACAAATGAATTTTTTGGATGCACCAGATTGGTTAAAAACCCTAATTCGACAAGAATATGCCTGGGGAGGACGAAAATGACTTAAATGTTAATCCAATGACACAAACACACCTATTGGATGCACAAAATTGGTTTAAAACCCTAATGGGACAAGAATAAGCCTAGGGAGCACGAAAATGACCTAAATGTTCATCAAATGACACAAACACACCTATTGGATGACCAAGATTGGTTAAAAACCCTAATTGGACAAGAATGAGCCTGGGGAGGACGAAAATCACCTAATTGTTCATCCAATGACACAAACACACCTATTGGATGCACAAGATTGGTTAAAAACCATAATTGGACAAGAATAAGCCTAAAGAGGAAAAAAAATCATAAATGTTAATCCAATGACACAAACACACCTATTGGATGGACAACATTGGTTTAAAACCCTAATTGGACAAGAATAAGCCTAGGGAAGACGAAAATAACCTACATGTTCATCCAATGACACAAACACTTCTATTGGATACACAAGATTGGTTAAAAATTTTAATAGGACAAGAATAAGCCTAGAGAGGACGAAAATGACCTAAATGTTAATCCAATGACACAAATGAGTTTATTGGATGCACAAGATTGTTTAAAAAACCTTATAGGACAAGAATAAGCCTAGAGAGGACAAAAATGACCTCAATGTTAATCCAATGACAAAAACACACCTATTGGATGCACAAGATTGGTTAAAAACCCTAATAGGACAAGAATAAGCCTAAGGAGGACGAAAATGACCTAAATGTTCATCCAATTAAACAAACACACCCATTGGGGGTACAAGATTGGTTATAACCCAAATTGGACAAGAATAAGCCTAGAGAGGAAGAAAATGACCTAAATGTTAATCCAATGACACAAATGAATTTTTTGGATGCACCAGATTGGTTAAAAACCCTAATTCGACAAGAATATGCCTGGGGAGGACGAAAATGACCTAAATGTTAATCCAATGACACAAACACACCTATTGGATGCACAAAATTGGTTAAAAACCCTAATGGGACAAGAATAAGCCTAGGGAGCACGAAAATGACCTAAATGTTCATCAAATGACACAAACACACCTATTGGATGACCAAGATTGGTTAAAAACCCTAATTGGACAAGAATGAGCCTGGGGAGGACGAAAATGACCTAATTGTTCATCAAATGACACAAACACACCTATTGGATGCACAAGATTGGTTAAAAACCATAATTGGACAAGAATAAGCCTAGAGAGGAAAAAAATGACCTAAATGTTAATCCAATGACACAAACACACCTATTGGATGGACAACATTGGTTTAAAACCCTAATTGGACAAGAATAAGCCTAGAGAGGACGAAAATGACCTAAATGTTAATCCAATGACACAAATGAATTTATCAGATGCACCAGATTGGTTGAAAACCCTAATTCGACAAGAATAAGCCCGTGAAGGACGAAAAGGACCTAAATGTTAATCCAATGACACAAACACACCTATTGGATGCGCAAGAATGGTTTAAAACCCTAATGGGACAAGAATAAGCCTAGGGAGGATGAAAATGACCTAAATGTTAATCCACTGACACAAACACACCTAATGGATGCACAAGATTGGTTAAAAACCCAAATTGGACAAGAATAAGCCTAGAGAGGACGAATATGACCTAAATGTTAATCCAATGACACAAATGAATTTTTTAGATGCACCAGATTGGTTAAAAACCCTAATTCGACAAGAATAAGCCCGGGAAGGACGAAAATGACCTAAATGTTAATCCAATGACACAAACACACCTATTGGATGCGCAAGATTGGTTTTAAACCCTAATGGGACAAGAATAAGCCTAGGGAGGACGAAAATGACCTAAATCTTAATCCATTGACACAAACACTCCTATTGGATGCACAAGATTGGTTAAAAACCCTTATTGCATAAGAATAAGCCTAAGGAGGACGAAAATGACCTAATTGTTCATCCAATGACACAGACACCCCTATTGGAAGCACAAGATTGGTTAAAAACCCTAATTGGACAAGAATAAGCCTAAGGAGGACGAAAATGACCTAAATGTTCATCCAATTAAACAAACACACCCATTGGGGGCACAAGATTGGTTAAAAACCCAAATTGGACAAGAATAAGCCTAGAGAGGAAGAAAATGACCTAAATGTTAATCCAATGACACAAATGAATTTTTTGGATGCACCAGATTGGTTAAAAACCCTAATTCGACAAGAATATGCCTGGGGAGGACGAAAATGACCTAAATGTTAATCCAATGACACAAACACACCTATTGGATGCACAAGATTGGTTAAAAACCATAATTGGACAAGAATAAGCCTACAGAGGAAAAAAATGACCTAAATGTTAATCCAATGACACAAACACACCTATTGGATGGACAACATTGGTTTAAAACCCTAATTGGACAAGAATAAGCCTAGGGAAGACGAAAATAACCTACATGTTCATCCAATGACACAAACACTTCTATTGGATACACAAGATTGGTTAAAAATTTTAATAGGACAAGAATAAGCCTAGAGAGGACGAAAATGACCTAAATGTTAATCCAATGACACAAACACACCTATTGGATGCGCAAGATTGGTTTAAAACCCTAATGGGACAAGAATAAGCCTAGGGAGGACGAAAATGACCTAAATGTTAATCCAATGACACAAACACTCCTATTGGATGCACAAGATTGGTTAAAAACCCTAATTGCATAAGAATAAGCCTAGGGAGGACGAAAATGACCTAATTGTTCATCCAATGACACAAACACCCCTATTGGATGCAAAAGATTGGTTAAAAACCCTAATTGGACAAGAATAAGCCTAAGGAGGACGAAAATGACCTAAATGTTCATCCAATTAAACAAACACACCCATTGGGGGCACAAGATTGGTTAAAAACCCAAATTGGACAAGAATAAGCCTAGAGAGGAAGAAAATGACCTAAATGTTAATCCAATGACACAAATGAATTTTTTGGATGCACCAGATTGGTTAAAAACCATAATTCGACAAGAATAAGCCTGGGGAGGACGAAAATGACCTAAATGTTAATCCAATGACACAAACACACCTATTGGATGCACAAAGTTGGTTTAAAACCCTAATGGGACAAGAATAAGCCTAGGGAGGACGAAAATGACTTAAATGTTAATCCAATGACACAAACACGCCTATTGCATGTACAACATTGGTTTAAAACCCTAATTGGACAAGAATAAAACTAGGGAGGACGAAAACGACCTACATGTTCATCCAATGACACAAACACTTCTATTGGATACACAAGATTGGTTAAAAATTTTAATAGGACAAGAATAAGCCTAGAGAGGAAGAAAATGACCTAAATGTCAATCCAATGACACAAATGAGTTTATTGGATGCACAAGATTGCTTAAAAAACCTAATTGGACAAGAATAAGCCTAGAGAGGACGAAAATGACCTAAATGTTAATCCAATGACACAAATGAATTTATTAGACGCACCAGATTGGTTAAAAACCCTAATTCGACAAGAATAAGCCCGGGAAGGACGAAAATGACCTAAGTGTTAATCCAATGACACAAACACACTTATTGGATGCGCAAGATTGGTTTAAAACCCTAATGGGACAAGAATAAGCCTAGGGAGGACGAAAATGACCTAAATGTTAATCCAATGACACAAACACACCTAATGGATGCACAAGATTGGTTAAAAACCCAAATTGGACAAGAATAAGCCTAGAGAGGACGAATATGACCTAAATGTTAATCCAATGACACAAATGAATTTATTAGATGCACCAGATTGGTTAAAAACCCTAATTCGACAAGGATAAGCCCGGGAAGGACGAAAATGACCTAAATGTTAATCCAATGACACAAACACACCTATTGGATGCGCAAGATTGGTTTTAAACCCTAATGGGACAAGAATAAGCCTAGGGAGGACGAAAATGACCTAAATGTTAATCCATTGACACAAACACTCCTATTGGATGCACAAGATTGGTTAAAAACCCTTATTGCATAAGAATAAGCCTAGGGAGGACGAAAATGACCTAATTGTTCATCCAATGACACAGACACCCCTATTGGAAGCACAAGATTGGTTAAAAACCCTAATTGGACAAGAATAAGCCTAAGGAGGACGAAAATGACCTAAATGTTCATCCAATTAAACAAACACACCCATTGGGGGCACAAGATTGGTTAAAAACCCAAATTGGACAAGAATAAGCCTAGAGAGGAAGAAAATGACCTAAATGTTAATCCAATGACACAAATGAGTTTATTGGATGCACAAGATTGCTTAAAAACCCTAATAGGACAAGAAAAAGCCTAGAGAGGACGAAAATGACCTAAATGTTAATCCAATGACACAAACACACCTAATGGATGCACAAAATTGGTTTAAAACCCTAATGGGACAAGAATAAGCCTAGGGAGCACGAAAATGACCTAAATGTTCATCAAATGACACAAACACACCTATTGGATGACCAAGATTGGTTAAAAACCCTAATTGGACAAGAATGAGCCTGGGGAGGACGAAAATGACCTAATTGTTCATCAAATGACACAAACACACCTATTGGATGCACAAGATTGGTTAAAAACCATAATTGGACAAGAATAAGCCTAGAGAGGAAAAAAATGACCTAAATGTTAATCCAATGACACAAACACACCTATTGGATGGACAACATTGGTTTAAAACCCTAATTGGACAAGAATAAGCCTAGAGAGGACGAAAATGACCTAAATGTTAATCCAATGACACAAATGAATTTATCAGATGCACCAGATTGGTTGAAAACCCTAATTCGACAAGAATAAGCCCGTGAAGGACGAAAAGGACCTAAATGTTAATCCAATGACACAAACACACCTATTGGATGCGCAAGAATGGTTTAAAACCCTAATGGGACAAGAATAAGCCTAGGGAGGATGAAAATGACCTAAATGTTAATCCACTGACACAAACACACCTAATGGATGCACAAGATTGGTTAAAAACCCAAATTGGACAAGAATAAGCCTAGAGAGGACGAATATGACCTAAATGTTAATCCAATGACACAAATGAATTTTTTAGATGCACCAGATTGGTTAAAAACCCTAATTCGACAAGAATAAGCCCGGGAAGGACGAAAATGACCTAAATGTTAATCCAATGACACAAACACACCTATTGGATGCGCAAGATTGGTTTTAAACCCTAATGGGACAAGAATAAGCCTAGGGAGGACGAAAATGACCTAAATCTTAATCCATTGACACAAACACTCCTATTGGATGCACAAGATTGGTTAAAAACCCTTATTGCATAAGAATAAGCCTAAGGAGGACGAAAATGACCTAATTGTTCATCCAATGACACAGACACCCCTATTGGAAGCACAAGATTGGTTAAAAACCCTAATTGGACAAGAATAAGCCTAAGGAGGACGAAAATGACCTAAATGTTCATCCAATTAAACAAACACACCCATTGGGGGCACAAGATTGGTTAAAAACCCAAATTGGACAAGAATAAGCCTAGAGAGGAAGAAAATGACCTAAATGTTAATCCAATGACACAAATGAATTTTTTGGATGCACCAGATTGGTTAAAAACCCTAATTCGACAAGAATATGCCTGGGGAGGACGAAAATGACCTAAATGTTAATCCAATGACACAAACACACCTATTGGATGCACAAAATTGGTTTAAAACCCTAATGGGACAAGAATAAGCCTAGGGAGCACGAAAATGACCTAAATGTTCATCAAATGACACAAACACGCCTATTGGATGACCAAGATTGGTTAAAAACCCTAATTGGACAAGAATGAGCCTCGGGAGGACGAAAATGACCTAATTGTTCATCCAATGACACAAACACACCTATTGGATGCACAAGATTGGTTAAAAACCATAATTGGACAAGAATAAGCCTAGAGAGGAAAAAAATGACCTAAATGTTAATCCAATGACACAAACACACCTATCGGTTGGACAACATTGGTTTAAAACCCTAATTGGACAAGAATAAGCCTAGGGAAGACGAAAATAACCTACATGTTCATCCAATGACACAAACACTTCAATTGGATACACAAGATTGGTTAAAAATTTTAATAGGACAAGAATAAGCCTAGAGAGGACGAAAATGACCTAAATGTTAATCCAATGACACAAATGAGTTTATTGGATGCACAAGATTTCTTAAAAACCCTAATAGGACAAGAAAAAGCCTAGAGAGGACGAAAATGACCTAAATGTTAATCCAATGACACAAACACACCTAATGGATGCACAAGATTGGTTAAAAACCCAAATTGGACAAGAATAAGCCAAGAGAGGATGAAAATGACCTAAATGTTAATCCAATGACACTAATGAATTTATTAGATGCACCAGATTGGTTAAAAACCCTAATTCGACAAGAATAAGCCCGGGGAGGACGAAAATGACCTAAATGTTAATCCTATGACACAAACACACCTATTGGATGCGCAAGATTGGTTTAAAACCCTAATGGGACAAGAATAAGCCTAGGGAGGACAAAAACGACCTAAATGTTAATCCAATGACACAAACACTCCTATCGGATGCACAAGATTGGTTAAAAACCCTAATTGCATAAGAATAAGCCTAGGGTGGTCGAAAATGACCTAATTGTTCATCCAATGACACAAACACCCCTATTGGATGCACAAGATTGGTTAAAAACCTTAATTGGACAAGAATAAGCCTAAGGAGGACGAAAATGACCTAAATGTTCATCCAATTAAACAAACACACCCATTGGGGGTACAAGATTGGTTATAACCCAAATTGGACAAGAATAAGCCTAGAGAGGAAGAAAATGACCTAAATGTTAATCCAATGACACAAATGAATTTTTTGGATGCACCAGATTGGTTAAAAACCCTAATTCGACAAGAATATGCCTGGGGAGGACGAAAATGACCTAAATGTTAATCCAATGACACAAACACACCTATTGGATGCACAAAATTGGTTTAAAACCCTAATGGGACAAGAATAAGCCTATGGAGCACGAAAATGACCTAAATGTTCATCAAATGACACAAACACACCTATTGGATGACCAAGATTGGTTAAAAACCCTAATTGGACAAGAATGAGCCTGGGGAGGACGAAAATGACCTAATTGTTCATCCAATGACACAAACACACCTATTGGATGCACAAGATTGGTTAAAAACCATAATTGGACAAGAATAAGCCTAGAGAGGAAAAAAATGACCTAAATGTTAATCCAATGACACAAATGAATTTTTTGGATGCACCAGATTGGTTAAAAACCCTAATTCGACAAGAATATGCCTGGGGAGGACGAAAATGACCTAAATGTTAATCCAATGACACAAACACACCTATTGGATGCACAAAATTGGTTTAAAACCCTAATGGGACAAGAATAAGCCTAGGGAGCACGAAAATGACCTAAATGTTCATCAAATGACACAAACACACCTATTGGATGAACAAGATTGGTTAAAAACCCTAATTGGACAAGAATGAGCCTGGGGAGGACGAAAATGACCTAATTGTTCATCCAATGACACAAACACACCTATTGGATGCACAAGATTGGTTAAAAACCATAATTGGACAAGAATAAGCCTAGAGAGGAAAAAAATGACCTAAATGTTAATCCAATGACACAAACACACCTATTGGATGGACAACATTGGTTTAAAACCCTAATTGGACAAGAATAAGCCTAGGGAAGACGAAAATAACCTACATGTTCATCCAATGACACAAACACTTCTATTGGATACACAAGATTGGTTAAAAATTTTAATAGGACAAGAATAAGCCTAGAGAGGACGAAAATGACCTAAATGTTAATCCAATGACACAAATGAGTTTATTGGATGCACAAGATTGCTTAAAAAACCTAATAGAACAAGAATAAGCCTAGAGAGGACAAAAATGACCTAAATGTTAATCCAATGACTCAAATGAGTTTATTGGAAGCACAAGATTGGTTAAAAACCCTAATAGGACAAGAAAAAGCCTAGAGAGGACGAAAATGACCTAAATGTTAATCCAATGACACAAACACACCTAATGGATGCACAAGATTGGTTAAAAACCGAAATTGGACAAGAATAAGCCAAGAGAGGATGAAAAATGACCTAAATGTTAATCCAATGACACAAATGAATTTATTAGATGCACCAGATTGGATGCGCAAGAATAGGACAAGAATAAGCCTAGGGAGGACGAAAACGACCTAAATGTTAATCCAATGACACAAACACTCCTATCGGATGCACAAGATTGGTTAAAAACCCTAATTGCATAAGAATAAGCCTAGGGAGGTCGAAAATGACCTAATTGTTCATCCAATGACACAAACACCCCTATTGGATGCACAAGATTGGTTAAAAACCCTAATTGGACAAGAATAAGCCTAAGGAGGACGAAAATGACCTAAATGTTCATCCAATTTAACAAACACACCCATTGGGGGTACAAGATTGGTTATAACCCAAATTGGACAAGAATAAGCCTAGAGAGGAAGAAAATGACCTAAATGTTAATCCAATGACACAAATGAATTTTTTGGATGCACCAGATTGGTTAAAAACCCTAATTCGACAAGAATATGCCTGGGGAGGACGAAAATGACTTAAATGTTAATCCAATGACACAAACACACCTATTGGATGCACAAAATTGGTTTAAAACCCTAATGGGACAAGAATAAGCCTAGGGAGCACGAAAATGACCTAAATGTTCATCAAATGACACAAACACACCTATTGGATGACCAAGATTGGTTAAAAACCCTAATTGGACAAGAATGAGCCTGGGGAGGACGAAAATGACCTAATTGTTCATCCAATGACACAAACACACCTATTGGATGCACAAGATTGGTTAAAAACCATAATTGGACAAGAATAAGCCAAGAGAGGAAAAAAATGACCTAAATGTTAATCCAATGACACAAACACACCTATTGGATGGACAACATTGGTTTAAAACCCTAATTGGACAAGAATAAGCCTAGGGA
Organism: Cicer bijugum; assembly: GCA_037974875.1. Taxonomy (NCBI): domain Eukaryota; kingdom Viridiplantae; phylum Streptophyta; class Magnoliopsida; order Fabales; family Fabaceae; genus Cicer; species Cicer bijugum. The sequence continues at coordinate 36,430 of JBBPBT010001148.1, read as the reverse complement.
AGACGAAAATAACCTACATGTTCATCCAATGACACAAACACTTCAATTGGATACACAAGATTGGTTAAAAATTTTAATAGGACAAGAATAAGCCTAGAGAGGACGAAAATGACCTAAATGTTAATCCAATGACACAAATGAGTTTATTGGATGCACAAGATTGCTTAAAAACCCTAATAGGACAAGAAAAAGCCTAGAGAGGACGAAAATGACCTAAATGTTAATCCAATGACACAAACACACCTAATGGATGCACAAGATTGGTTAAAAACCCAAATTGGACAAGAATAAAACAAAAGAGAGGATGAAAATGACCTAAATGTTAATCCAATGACACAAATGAATTTATTAGATGCACCAGATTGGTTAAAAAGCCTAATTCGACAAGAATAAGCCCGGGGAGGACGAAAATGACCTAAATGTTAATCCTATGACCCAAACACACCTATTGGATGCGCAAGATTGGTTTAAAACCCTAATGGGACAAGAATAAGCCTAGCGAGGACGAAAACGACCTAAATGTTAATCCAATGACACAAACACTCCTATCGGATGCACAAGATTGGTTAAAAACCCTAATTGCATAAGAATAAGCCTAGGGTGGTCGAAAATGACCTAGTTGTTCATCCAATGACACAAACACCCCTATTGGATGCACAAGATTGGTTAAAAACCCTAATTGGACAAGAATAAGCCTAAGGAGGACGAAAATGACCTAAATGTTCATCCAATTAAACAAACACACCCATTGGGGGTACAAGATTGGTTATAACCCAAATTGGACAAGAATAAGCCTAGAGAGGAAGAAAATGACCTAAATGTTAATCCAATGACACAAATGAATTTTTTGGATGCACCAGATTGGTTAAAAACCCTAATTCGACAAGAATATGCCTGGGGAGGACGAAAATGACCTAAATGTTAATCCAATGACACAAACACACCTATTGGATGCACAAATTTGGTTTAAAACCCTAATGGGACAAGAATAAGCCTAGGGAGCACGAAAATGACCTAAATGTTCATCAAATGACACAAACACACCTATTGGATGACCAAGATTGGTTAAAAACCCTAATTGGACAAGAATGAGCCTGGGGAGCACGAAAATGACCTAATTGTTCATCCAATGACACAAACACACCTATTGGATGCACAAGATTGGTTATAAACCATAATTGGACAAGAATAAGCCTAGAGAGGAAAAAAATGACCTAAATGTTAATCCAATGACACAAACACACCTATTGGATGCACAATATTGGTTTAAAACCCTAATTGGACAAGAATAAGCCTAGGGAAGACGAAAATAACCTACATGTTCATCCAATGACACAAACACTTCAATTGGATACACAAGATTGGTTAAAAATTTTAATAGGACAAGAATAAGCCTAGAGAGGACGAAAATGACCTAAATGTTAATCCAACGACACAAATGAGTTTATTGGATGCACAAGATTGCTTAAAAACCCTAATAGGACAAGAAAAAGCCTAGAGAGGATGAAAATGACCTAAATGCTAATCCAATGACACAAATGAATTTATTAGATGCACCAGATTGGTTAAAAACCCTAATTCGACAAGAATAAGCCCGGGGAGGACGAAAATGACCTAAATGTTAATGCTATGACACAAACACACCTATTGGATGCGCAAGATTGGTTTAAAACCCTAATGGGACAAGAATAAGCCTAGGGAGGACGAAAACGGCCTAAATGTTAATCCAATGACACAAACACTCCTATCGGATACACAAGAATGGTTAAAAACCCTAATTGCATAAGAATAAGCCTTGGGAGGTCGAAAATGACCTAATTGTTCATCCAATGACACAAACACCCCTATTGGATGCACAAGATTGGTTAAAAACCCTAATTGGACAAGAATAAGCCTAAGGAGGACGAAAATGACCTAAATGTTCATCCAATTAAACAAACACACCCATTGGGGGTACAAGATTGGTTATAACCCAAATTGGACAAGAATAAGCCTAGAGAGGAAGAAAATGACCTAAATGTTAATCCAATGACACAAATGAATTTATTGGATGCACCAGATTGGTTAAAAACCCTAATTCGACAAGAATATGCCTGGGGAGGGCGAAAATGACTTAATTGTTAATCCAATGACACAAACACACCTATTGGATGGACAACATTGGTTTAAAACCATAATGGGACAAGAATAAGCCTAGGGAGCACGAAAATGACCTAAATGTTAATCCAATGACACAAATGAATTTATTAGATGCACCAGATAGGTTAAAAACCCTAATTCGACAAGAATAAGCCCGGGAATGACGAAAATGACCTAAATGTTAATCCAATGACACAAACACACCTATTGGATGCACAAGATTGGTTTAAAACCCTAATGGGACAAGAATAAGCCTAGGGAGGACGAAAATGACCTAAATATTAATCTAATGACACAAACACACCTAATGGATGCACAAGATTGGTTAAAAACCAAAATTGGACAAGAATAAGCCTAGAGAGGACGAATATGACCTAAATGTTAATCCAATGACACAAATGAATTTATTAGATGCACCAGATTGCTTAAAAACCCTAATTCGACAAGAATAAGCCCGGGAAAGACGAAAATGACCTAAATGTTAATCCAATGACACAAACACACCTATTGGATGCGCAAGATTGGTTTAAAACCCTAATGGGACAAGAATAAGCCTAGGGAGGACGAAAATGACCTAAATGTTAATCCATTGACACAAACACTCCTATTGGATGCACAAGATTGGTTAAAAACCCTAATTGCATAAGAATAAGCCTAGGGAGGACGAAAATGACCTAATTGTTCATCCAATGACACAGGCACCCCTATTGGAAGCACAAGATTGGTTAAAAACCCTAATTGGACAAGAATAAGCCTAAGGAGGACGAAAATGACCTAAATGTTCATCCAATTAAACAAACACACCCATTGGGGGCATAAGATTGGTTAAAAACCCAAATTTGACAAGAATAAGCCTAGAGAGGAAGAAAATGACCTAAATGTTAATCCAATGACACAAATGAATTTTTTGGATGCACCAGATTGGTTAAAAACCATAATTCGACAAGAATAAGCCTGGGGAGGACGAAAATGACCTTAATGTTAATCCAATGACACAAACACACCTATTGGATGCACAAAGTTGGTTTAAAACCCTAATGGGACAAGAATAAGCTTAGGGAGGACGAAAATGACTTAAATGTTAATCCAATGACACAAACACGCCTAATGGATGGACAACATTGGTTTAAAACCCTAATTGGACAAGAATAAAACTAGGGAGGACGAAAATGACCTACATGTTCATCCAATGACACAAACACTTCTATTGGATACACAAGATTGGTTAAAAATTTTAATAGGACAAGAATAAGCCTAGAGAGGAGAAAATGACCTAAATGTTAATCCAATGACACAAATGAGTTTATTGGATGCACAAGATTACTTAAAAAACCTAATTGGACAAGAATAAGCCTAGAGAGGATGAAAATGACCTAAATGTTAATCCAATGACACAAATGAGTTTATTGGATGCACAAGATTGGTTAAAAACCCTAATAGGACAAGAAAAAGCCTAGAGAGGACGAAAATGACCTAAATGTTAATCCAATGACACAAACACACCTATCGGATGCACAAGATTGGTTTAAAACCCTAATGGGACAAGAATAAGCCTAGGGAGGACGAAAATGACATAAATGTTAATCCAATGACACAAACACACCTATTGGATGCACAAATTGGTTTAAAACCCTAATGGGACAAGAATAAGCCTAGGGAGGACGAAAATGACGTAAATGTTAATCTAATGACACAAACAAACCTAATGGATGCACAAGATTTATTAAAAACCAAAATTGGACAAGAATAAGCCTAGAGAGGACGAATATGACCTAAATGTTAATCCAATGACCCAAATGAATTTATTAGATGCACCAGATTGCTTAAAAACCCTAATTCGACAAGAATAAGCCCGGGAAAGACGAAAATGACCTAAATGTTAATCCAACGACACAAACACACCTATTGGATGCGCAAGATTGGTTTAAAACCCTAATGGGACAAGAATAAGTCTAGGGAGCACGAAAATGACCTAAATATTAATCCAATGACACAAATGAATTTATTAGATGCACCAGATTGGTTAAAAACCCTAATTCGACAAGAATAAGCCCGGGAAGGACGAAAATGACCTAAATGTTAATCCAATGACACAAACACACCTATTGGATGCGCAAGATTGGTTTAAAACCCTAATGGGACAAGAGTAAGCCTAGGGAGGATGAAAATGACCTAAATTTTAATCCAATGACACAAACACACCTAATGGATGCACAAGATTGGTTAAAAACCCAAATTGGACAAGAATAAGCCTAGAGAGGACGAATATGACCTAAATGTTAATCCAATGACACAAATGAATTTATTAGATGCACCAGATTGGTTAAAAACCCTAATTCGACAAGAATAAGCCCGGGAAGGACGAAAATGACCTAAATGTTAATCCAATGACACAAACACTCCTATCGGATGCACAAGATTGGTTAAAAACCCTAATTGCATAAGAATAAGCCTAGGGTGGTCGAAAATGACCTAGTTGTTCATCCAATGACACAAACACCCCTATTGGATGCACAAGATTGGTTAAAAACCCTAATTGGACAAGAATAAGCCTAAGGAGGACGAAAATGACCTAAATGTTCATCCAATTAAACAAACACACCCGTTGGGGGTACAAGATTGGTTATAACCCAAATTGGACAAGAATAAGCCTAGAGAGGAAGAAAATGACCTAAATGTTAATCCGATGACACAAATGAATTTTTTGGATGCACCAGATTGGTTAGAAACCCAAATTCGACAAGAATATGCCTAGGGAGGACGAAAATGACCTAAATGTTAATCCAATGACACAAACACACCTATTGGATGCACAAAATTGGTTTAAAACCCTAATGGGACAAGAATAAGCCTAGGGAGCACGAAAATGACCTAAATGTTCATCAAATGACACAAACACACCTATTGGATGACCAAGATTGGTTAAAAACCCTAATTGGACAAGAATGAGCCTGGGGAGCACGAAAATGACCTAATTGTTCATCCAATGACACAGACACACCTATTGGATGCACAAGATTGGTTAAAAACCATTATTGGACAAGAATAAGCCTAGAGGGGAAAAAAATGACCTAAATGTTAATCCAATGACACAAACACACCTATTGGATGGACAACATTGGTTTAAAACCCTAATTGGACAAGAATAAGCCTAGGGAAGACGAAAATAACCTACATGTTCATCCAATGACACAAACACTTCAATTGGATACACAAGATTGGTTAAAAATTTTAATAAGACAAGAATAAGCCTAGAGAGGACGAAAATGACCTAAATGTTAATCCAACGACACAAATGAGTTTATTGGATGCTCAAGATTGCTTAAAAACCCTAATAGGACAAGAAAAAGCCTAGAGAGGACGAAAATGACCTAAATGTTAATCCAATGACACAAACACACCTAATGGATGCACAAGATTGGTTAAAAACCCAAATTGGACAAGAATAAGCCAAGAGAGGATGAAAATGACCTAAATGCTAATCCAATGACACAAATGAATTTATTAGATGCACCAGATTGGTTAAAAACCCTAATTCGACAAGAATAAGCCCGGGGAGGACGTAAATGACCTAAATGTTAATCCTATGACACAAACACACCTATTGGATGCGCAAGATTGGTTTAAAACCCTAATGGGACAAGAATAAGCCTAGGGAGGACGAAAACGACCTAAATGTTAATCCAATGACACAAACACTCCTATCGGATGCACAAGATTGGTTAAAAACCCTAATTGCATAAGAATAAGCCTAGGGAGGTCGAAAATGATCTAATTGTTCATCCAATGACACAAACACCCCTATTTGATGCACAAGATTGGTTAAAAACCCTAATTGGACAAGAATAAGCCTAAGGAGGACGAAAATGACCTAAATGTTCATCCAATTAAACAAACACACCCATTGGGGGTACAAGATTGGTTAAAAACCCAAATTGGACAAGAATAAGCCTAGAGAGGAAGAAAATGACCTAAATGTTAATCCAATGACACAAATGAATTTTTTGGATGCACCAGATTGGTTAAAAACCCTAATTCGACAAGAATATGCCTGGGGAGGACGAAAATGACCTAAATGTTAATCCAATGACACAAACACACCTATTGGATGCACAAAATTGGTTTAAAACCCTAATGGGACAAGAATAAGCCTAGGGAGCACGAAAATGACCTAAATGTTCATCAAATGACACAAACACACCTATTGGATTAACAAGATTGGTTAAAAACCCTAATTGGACAAGAATGAGCCTGGGGAGGACGAAAATGACCTACTTGTTCATCCAATGACATAAACACACCTATTGGATGCACAAGATTGGTTAAAAACCCTAATTGGACAAGAATAAGCCTTGGGAGGACGAAAATGACCTAAATGTTCATCCAATGACACAAACACACCTATTGGATTCACAAGATTGGTTAAAAACCCTAATTGGACAAGAATAAGCCTAGAGAGGACGAAAATGACCTAATTGTTCATCCAATGACTCAAACACACCTATTGGATGCACAAGATTGGTTAAAAACCATAATTGGACAAGAATAAGCCTAGAGAGGAAAAAAATGACCTAAATGTTAATGCAATGACACAAACACACCTATTGGATGGACAACATTGGTTTAAAACCCTAATTGGACAAGAATAAGCCTAGAGAGGACGAAAATGACCTAAATGTTAATCCAATGACACAAATGAATTTATTAGAAGCACCAGATTGGTTAAAAACCCTAATTCGACAAGAATAAGCCCGGGAAGGACGAAAATGACCTAAACGTTAATCCAATGACACAAACACACCTATTGGATGCGCAAGATTGGTTTAAAACCCTAATGGGACAAGAAAAAGCCTAGGGAGCACGAAAATGACCTAAATGTTCATCAAATGACACAAACGCACCTATTGGATTACCAAGATTGGTTAAAAACCCTAATTGGACAAGAATGAGCCTGGGGAGGACGAAAATGACCTAATTGTTCATCCAATGACACAAACACACCTATTGGATGCACAAGATTGGTTAAAAACCATAATTGGACAAGAATAAGCCTAGAGAGGAAAAAAATGACCTAAATGTTAATCCAATGACACAAACACACCTATTGGATGGACAACATTGGTTTAAAACCCTAATTGGACAAGAATAAGCCTAGAGAGGACGAAAATGACCTAAATGTTAATCCAATGACACAAATGAATTTATTCGATGCACCAGATTGGTTAAAAACCCTAATTCGTCAAGAATAAGCCAGTGAAGGACGAAAATGACCTAAATGTTAATCCAATAACACAAACACACCTATTGGATGCGCAAGATTGGTTTAAAACCCTAATGGGACAAGAATAAGCCTAGGGAGGATGAAAATGACCTAAATGTTAATCCAATGACACAAACACACCTAATGGATGCACAAGATTGGTTAAAAACCCAAATTGGACAAGAATAAGCCTAGAGAGGACGAATATGACCTAAATGTTAATCCAATGACACAAATGAATTTATTAGATGCACCAGATTGGTTAAAAACCCTAATTCGACAAGAATAAGCCCGGGAAGGACGAAAATGACCTAAATGTTAATCCAATGACACAAACACACCTATTGGATGCGCAAGATTGGTTTAAAACCCTAATGGGACAAGAATAAGCCTAGGGAGGACGAAAATGACCTAAATGTTAATCCAATGACACAAACACACCTAATGGATGCACAAGATTGGTTAAAAACCCAAATTGGACAAGAATAAGCCTAGAGAGGACGAAAATGACCTAAATGTTAATCCAATGACACAAATGAATTTATAAGATGCACCAGATTGGTTAAAAACCCTAATTCGACAAGAATAAGCCCGGGAAGGACGAAAATGACCTAAATGTTAATCCAATGACACAAACACACCTAATGGATGCACAAGATTGGTTAAAAACCCAAATTGGACAAGCATAAGCCTAGAGAGGACGAATATGACCTAAATGTTAATCCAATGACACAAATGAATTTATTAGATGCACCAGATTGGTTAAAAACCCTAATTCGACAAGAATAAGCCCGGGAAGGACGAAAATGACCTAAATGTTAATCCAATGACACAAACACACCTATTGGATGCGCAAGATTGGTTTAAAACCCTAATGGGACAAGAATAAGCCTAGGGAGGACGAAAATGACCTAAATGTTAATCCATTGACACAAACACTCCTATTGGTTGCACAAGATTGGTTAAAAACCCTAATTGCATAAGAATAAGCCTAGGGAAGACGAAAATGACCTAATTGTTCATCCAATGACACAGACACCCCTATTGGAAGCACAAGATTGGTTGAAAACCCTAATTGGACAAGAATAAGCCTAAGGAGGACGAAAATGACCTAAATGTTCATCCAATTAAACAAACACACCCATTGGGGGCACAAGATTGGTTAAAAACCCAAATTGGACAAGAATAAGCCTAGAGAGGAAGAAAATGACCTAAATGTTAATCCAATGACACAAATGAATTTTTTGGATGCACCAGATTGGTTAAAAACCATAATTCGACAAGAATAAGCCTGGGGAGGACGAAAATGACCTAAATGTTAATCCAATGACACAAACACACCTATTGGATGCACAAAGTTGGTTTAAAACCCTAATGGGACAAGAATAAGCATAGGGAGGACGAAAATGACTTAAATGTTAATCCAATGACACAAACACGCCTATTGGATGGACAACATTGGTTTAAAACCCTAATTGGACAAGAATAAAACTAGGGAGGACGAAAATGACCTACATGTTCATCCAATGACACAAACACTTCTATTGGATACACAAGATTGGTTAAAAATTTTAATAGGACAAGAATAAGCCTAGAGAGGACGAAAATGACCTAAATGTTAATCCAATGACACAGATGAGTTTATTGGATGCACAAGATTGCTTAAAAAACCTTATTGGACAAGAATAAGCCTAGAGAGGACGAAAATGACCTAAATGTTAATCCAATGACACAAATGAGTTTATTGGATGCACAAGATTGGTTAAAAACCCTAATAGGACAAGAAAAAGCCTAGAGAGGACGAAAATGACCTAAATGTTAATCCAATGACACAAACACACCTATTGGATGCACAAGATTGGTTTAAAACCCTAATGGGACAAGAATAAGCCTAAGAAGGACGAAGGTGACCTAAATGTTCATCCAATGACACAAACACACCTATTGGATTCACAAGATTGGTTAAAACCCCTAATTGGACAAGAATAAGCCTAGAGAGGACGAAAATGACCTAAATGTTAATCCAATGACAGAAACACACCTATTGGATGCACAAGATTGGTTTAAAACCCTAATGGGACAAGAATAAAACTAGGGAGGACGAAAATGACCTAAATGTTCATACAATGACACAAACACACCTATTGGATGCACAAGATTGGTTAAAAACCCTAATTGGACAAGAATAAGCCTGGTGAGGACGAAAATGACCGATATGTTAATCCAATGACACAAATGAATTTATTGGATGCACAAGATTGGTTATAAACCCTAATAGGACAAGAATAAGCCTAGAGAGGACGAAAATGACCTAACTGTTAATCCAATGACAAAAACACACCTATTGGATGCACAAAATTGGTTTACAACCCTAATGGGACAAGAATAAGCCTAGGGAGGACGAAAATGACCTAAATGTTCATCAAATGACACAAACACACCTATTGGATGACCAAGATTGGTTAAAAACCCTAATTGGACAAGAATGAGCCTGGGGAGGACGAAAATGACCTAATTGTTCATCCAATGACACAAACACACCTATTGGATACACAAGATTGGTTAAAAACCATAATTGGACAAGAATAAGCCTAGAGAGGAAAAAAATGACCTAAATGTTAATCCAATGACACAAACACACCTATTGGATGGACAGCATTGGTTTAAAACCCTAATTGGACAAGAATAAGCCTAGGGAAGACGAAAATAACCTACATGTTCATCCAATGACACAAACACTTCAATTGGATACACAAGATTGGTTAAAAATTTTAATAGGACAAGAATAAGCCTAGAGAGGACGAAAATGACCTAAATGTTAATCCAATGACACAAATGAGTTTATTGGATGCACAAGATTGCTTAAAAACCCTAATAGGACAAGAAAAAGCCTAGAGAGGACGAAAATGACCTAAATGTTAATCCAATGACACAAACACACCTAATGGATGCACAAGATAGGTTAAAAACCCAAATTGGACAAGAATTAGCCAAGAGAGGATGAAAATGACCTAAATGTTAATCCAATGACACAAATGAATTTATTAGATGCACCAGATTGGTTAAAAACCCTAATTCGACAAGAATAAGCCCGGGGAGGACGAAAATGACCTAAATGTTAATCCTATGACACAAACACACCTATTGGATGCGCAAGATTGGTTTAAAACCCTAATGGGACAAGAATAAGCCTAGGGAGGACGAAAACGACCTAAATGTTAATCCAATGACACAAACACTCCTATCGGATGCACAAGATTGGTTAAAAACCCTAATTGCATAAGAATAAGCCTAGGGAGGTCGAAAATGACCTAATTGTTCATCCAATGACACAAACACCCCTATTGGATGCACAAGATTGGTTAAAAACCCAAATTGGACAAGAATAAGCCTAGAGAGGAACAAAATGACTTAAATGTTCATCCAATGACACAAATGAATTTTTTGGATGCACCAGATTGGTTAAAAACCCTAATTCGACAAGAATATGCCTGGGGAGGACGAAAATGACTTAAATGTTAATCCAATGACACAAACACACCTATTGGATGGACAACATTGGTTTAAAACCCTAATGGGACAAGAATAAGCCTAGGGAGCACGAAAATGACCTAAATGTTAATCCAATGACACAAATGAATTTATTAGATGCACCAGATTGGTTAAAAACCCTAATTCGACAAGAATAAGCCCGGGAAGGACGAAAATGACCTAAATGTTAATCCAATGACACAAACACACCTATTGGATGCGCAAGATTGGTTTAAAACCCTAATGGGACAAGAGTAAGCCTAGGGAGGATGAAAATGACCTAAATGTTAATCCAATGACACAAACACACCTAATGGATGCACAAGATTGGTTAAAAACCCAAATTGGACAAGAATAAGCCTAGAGAGGACGCATATGACCTAAATGTTAATCCAATGACACATATGAATTTATTAGATGCACCAGATTGGTTAAAAACCCTAACTCGACAAGAATAAGCCCGGGAAGGACGAAAATGACCTAAATATTAATCCAATGACACAAACACACCTATTGGATGCGCAAGATTGGTTTAAAACCCTAATGGGACAAGAATAAGCCTAGGGAGGACGAAAATGACCTAAATGTTAATCCATTGACCCAAACACTCCAATTGGATGCACAAGATTGGTTAAAAACCCTAATTGCATAAGAATAAGCCTAGGGAGGACGAAAATGACCTAATTGTTCATCCAATGACACAGACACCCCTATTGGAAGCACATGATTGGTTAAAAACCCTAATTGGACAAGAATAAGCCTAAGGAGGACGAAAATGACCTAAATGTTCATCCAATTAAACAAACACACCCATTGGGGGCACAAGATTGGTTAAAAACCCAAATTGGACAAGAATAAGCCTAGAGAGGAAGAAAATGACCTAAATGTTAATCCAATGACACAAATGAATTTTTTGGATGCACCAGATTGGTTAAAAACCATAATTCGACAAGAATAAGCCTGGGGAGGACGAAAATGACCTAAATGTTAATCCAATGACACAAACACACCTATTGGATGCACAAAGTTGGTTTAAAACCCTAATGGGACAAGAATAAGCCTAGGGAGGACGAAAATGACTTAAATGTTAAGCCAATGACACAAACACGCCTATTGGATGGACAACATTGGTTTAAAACCCTAATTGGACAAGAATAAAACTAGGGAGGACGAAAATGACCTACATGTTCATCCAATGACACAAACACTTCTATTGGATACACAAGATTGGTTAAAATTTTTAATAGGACAAGAATAAGCCTAGAGAGGACGAAAATGACCTAAATGTTAATCCAATGACACAAATGAGTTTATTGGATGCACAAGATTGCTTAAAAAACCTAATTGGACAAGAATAAGCCTAGAGAGGACGAAAATGACCTAAATGTTAATCCAATGACACAAATGAGTATATTGGATGCACAAGATTGGTTAAAAACCCTAATTGGACAAGAAAAAGCCTAGAGAGGACGAAAATGACCTAAATGTTAATCCAATGACACAAACACACCTATTGGATGCACAAGATTGGTTTAAAACCCTAATGGGACAAGAATAAGCCTAAGAAGGACGAAGGTGACCTAAATGTTCATCCAATGACACAAACACACCTATTGGATTCACAAGATTGGTTAAAAACCCTAATTGGACAAGAATAAGCCTAGAGAGGACGAAAATGACCTAAATGTTAATCCAATGACAGAAACACACCTATTGGATGCACCAGATTGGTTTAAAACCCAAATGGGACAAGAATAAAACTAGGGAGGACGAAAATGACCTAAATGTTCATACAATGACACAAACACACCTATTGGATGCACAAGATTGGTTAAAAACCCTAATTGGACAAGAATAAGCCTGGTGAGGACGAAAATGACCGATATGTTAATCCAATGACACAAATGAATTTATTGGATGCACAAGATTGGTTATAAACCATAATAGGACAAGAATAAGCTTAGAGATGACGAAAATGACCTAACTGTTAATCCAATGACAAAAACACACCTATTGGATGCACAAAATTGGTTTAAAACCCTAATGGGACAAGAATAAGCCTAGGGAGGACGAAAATGACCTAAATGTTCATCAAATGACACAAACACACCTATTGGATGACCAAGATTGGTTAAAAACCCTAATTGGACAAGAATGAGCCTGTGGAGGACGAAAATGAGCTAATTATTCATCCAATGACACAAACACACCTATTGGATGCACAAGATTGGTTAAAAACCATAATTGGACAAGAATAAGCCTAGAGAGGAAAAAAATGACTTAAATGTTAATCCAATGACACAAACACACCTATTGGATGGACAACATTGGTTTAAAACCCTAATTGGACCAGAATAAAACTAGGGAGGACGAAAATGACCTACATGTTCATCCAATGACACAAACACTTCTATTGGATACACAAGATTGGTTAAAAATTTTAATAGGACAAGACTAAGCCTAGAGAGGACGAAAATGACCTAAATGTTAATCCAATGACACAAACACACCTATTGGATGCACAAGATTGGTTTAAAACCCTAATGGGACAAGAATAAGCCTAGGGAGGACGAAAATGACCTAAATATTAATCCATTGACACAAACACACCTAATGGATGCACAAGATTGGTTAAAAACCAAAATTGGACAAGAATAAGCCTAGAGAGGACGAATATGACCTAAATGTTAATCCAATGACACAAATGAATTTATTAGATGCACCAGATTGCTTAAAAACCCTAATTCGACAAGAATAAGCCCGTGAAAGACGAAAATGACCTAAATGTTAATCCAATGACACAAACACACCTATTGGATGCGCAAGATTGATTTAAAACCCTAATGGGACAAGAATAAGCCTAGGGAGGACGAAAATGACCTAAATGTTAATCCATTGACACAAACACTCCTATTGGATGCACAAGATTGGTTAAAAACCCTAATTGCATAAGAATAAGCCTAGGGAGGACGAAAATGACCTAAATGTTCATCCAATTAAACAAACACACCCAATGGGGGCACAAGATTGGTTAAAAACCCAAATTGGACAAGAATAAGCCTAGAGAGGAAGAAAATGACCTAAATGTTAATCCAATGACACAAATGAATTTTTTGGATGCACCAGATTGGTTAAAAACCATAATTCGACAAGAATAAGCCTGGGGAGGACGAAAATGACCTAAATGTTAATCCAATGACACAAACAAACCTATTGGATGCACAAAGTTGGTTTAAAACCCTAATGGGACAAGAATAAGCATAGGGAGGATGAAAATGACCTAAATGTTCATCAAATGACACAAACACACCTATTGGATGACCAAGATTGGTTAAAAACCCTAATTGGACAAGAATAAGCCTAGAGAGCATGGAAATGACCTAACTGTTAATCCAATGACAAAAACACACCTATTGGATGCAAAAGATTGGTTTAAAACCCTAATGGGACAAGAATAAAACTAGGGAGGACGAAAATGACCTAAATGTTCAGACAATGACACAAACACACCTATTGGATGCACAAGATTGGTTAAAAACCGTAATTGGACAAGAATAAGCCTGGTGAGGACGAAAATGACAGATATGTTAATCCAATGACACCAATGAATTTATTGGATGCACAAGATTGGTTATAAACCCTAATAGGACAAGAATAAGCCTAGAGAGGACGAAAATGACCTAACTGTTAATCCAATGACAAAAACACACCTATTGGATGCACAAAATTGGTTTAAAACCCTGATGGGACAAGAATAAGCCTAGGGAGCACGAAAATGACCTAAATGTTCATCAAATGACACAAACACACCTATTGGATGACCAAGATTGGTTAAAAACCCTAATTGGACAAGAATGAGCCTGGGGAGGACGAAAATGACCTAATTGTTCATCCAATGACACAAACACACCTATTGGATGCACAAGATTCGTTAAAAACCATAATTGGACAAGAATAAGCCTAGAGAGGAAAAAAATGACTTAAATGTTAATCCAATGACACAAACACACCTATTGGATGGACAACATTGGTTTAAAACCCTAATTGGACAAGAATAAAACTAGGGAGGATGAAAATGACCTACATGTTCATCCAATGACACAAACACTTCTATTGGATACACAAGATTGGTTAAAAATTTTAATAGGACAAGAATAAGCCTAGAGAGGACGAAAATGACCTAAATGTTAATCCAATGACACAAATGAGTTTATTGGATGCACAAGATTGTTTCAAAAACCTTATAGGACAAGAATAAGCCTAGAGAGGACAAAAATGACCTCAATGTTAATCCAATGACACAAATGAGTTTATTGGATGCACAAGATTGGTTAAAAACCCTAATAGAACAAGAAAAAGCCTAGAGAGGACGAAAATGACCTAAATGTTAATCCAATGACACTAACACACCTATTGGATGCACAAGATTGGTTAAAAACCCAAATTGGACAAGAATAAGCCAAGAGAGGATGAAAATGACCTAAATGTTAATCCAATGACACAGATGAATTTATTAGATGCACCAGATTGGTTAAAAACCCTAATTCGACAAGAATAAGCCCGGGGAGGACGAAAATAACCTAAATGTTAATCCAATGACACAAACACTCCTATCGGATGCACAAGATTGGTTAAAAACCCTAATTGCATAAGAATAAGCCTAGGGTGGTCGAAAATGACCTAATTGTTCATCCAATGACACAAACACCCGTATTGGATGCACAAGATTGGTTAAAAACCCTAATTGGACAAGAATAAGCCTAAGGAGGACGAAAATGACCTAAATGTTCATCCAATTAAACAAACACACCCATTGGGGGTACAAGATTGGTTACAACCCAAATTGGACAGGAATAAGCCTAGAGAGGAAGAAAATGACCTAAATGTTAATCCAATGACACAAATGTATTTTTTGGATGCACCAGATTGGTTAAAAACCCTAATTCGACAAGAATATGCCTGGGGAGGACGAAAATGACCTAAATGTTAATCCAATGACACAAACACACCTATTGGATGCACAAAATTGGTTTAAAACCCTAATGGGACAAGAATAAGCCTAGGGAGCACGAAAATGACCTAAATGTTCATCAAATGACACAAACACACCTATTGGATTAACAAGATTGCTTAAAAACCCTAATTGGACAAGAATGAGCCTGGGGAGGACGAAAATGACCTAATTGTTCATCCAATGACACAAACACACCTATTGGATGCACAAGATTGGTTAAAAACCCTAATTGGACAAGAATAAGCCTTGGGAGGACGAAAATGACCTAAATGTTCATCCAATGACACAAACACACCTATTGGATTCACAAGATTGGTTAAAAACCCTAATTGGACAAGAATAAGCCTAGAGAGGACGAAAATGACCTAATTGTTCATCCAATGACTCAAACACACCTATTGGATGCACAAGATTGGTTAAAAACCATAATTGGACAAGAATAAGCCTAGAGAGGAAAAAAATGACCTAAATGTTAATGCAATGACACAAACACACCTATTGGATGGACAACATTGGTTTAAAACCCTAATTGGACAAGAATAAGCCTAGAGAGGACGAAAATGACCTAAATGTTAATCCAATGACACAAATGAATTTATTAGAAGCACCAGATTGGTTAAAAACCCTAATTCGACAAGAATAAGCCCGGGAAGGACGAAAATGACCTAAACGTTAATCCAATGACACAAACACACCTATTGGATGCGCAAGATTGGTTTAAAACCCTAATGGGACAAGAAAAAGCCTAGGGAGCACGAAAATGACCTAAATGTTCATCAAATGACACAAACGCACCTATTGGATTACCAAGATTGGTTAAAAACCCTAATTGGACAAGAATGAGCCTGGGGAGGACGAAAATGACCTAATTGTTCATCCAATGACACAAACACACCTATTGGATGCACAAGATTGGTTAAAAACCATAATTGGACAAGAATAAGCCTAGAGAGGAAAAAAATGACCTAAATGTTAATCCAATGACACAAATGAATTTTTTGGATGCACCAGATTGGTTAAAAACCCTAATTCGACAAGAATATGCCTGGGGAGGACGAAAATGACCTAAATGTTAATCCAATGACACAAACACACCTATTGGATGCACAAAATTGGTTTAAAACCCTAATGGGACAAGAATAAGCCTAGGGAGCACGAAAATGACCTAAATGCTCATCAAATGACACAAACACGCCTATTGGATGACCAAGATTGGTTAAAAACCCTAATTGGACAAGAATGAGCCTGGGGAGGACGAAAATGACCTAATTGTTCATCCAATGACACAAACACACCTATTGGATGCACAAGATTGGTTAAAAACCATAATTGGACAAGAATAAGCCTAGAGAGGAAGAAAATGACCTAAATGTTAATCCAATGACACAAATGAATTTTTTGGATGCACCAGATTGGTTAAAAACCCTAATTCGACAAGAATATGCCTGGGGAGGACGAAAATGACCTAAATGTTAATCCAATGACACAAGCACACCTATTGGATGCACAAAATTGGTTTAAAACCCTAATGGAACAAGAATAAGCCTAGGGAGCACGAAAATGACCTAAATGTTCATCAAATGACACAAACACACCTACTGGATGACCATGATTGGTTAAAAACCCTAATTGGACAAGAATGAGCCTGGGGAGGACGAAAATGACCTAATTATTCATCCAATGACACAAACACACCTATTGGATGCACAAGATTGGTTAAAAACCATAATTGGACAAGAATAAGGCGAGAGAGGAAAAAATGACCTAAATGTTAATCCAATGACACAAACACACCTATTGGATGGACAACATTGGTTTAAAACCCTAATTGGACAGGAATAAGCCTAGGGAGGATGAAAATGACCTACATGTTAATCCAATGACACAAACACTTGTATTGGATACACAAGATTGGTTAAAAATTTTAATAGGACAAGAATAAGCCTAGAGCGGACGAAAATAAGCTAAATGTTCATCCAATGACACAAACACACCTATTGGAAGCACAAGATTGGTTCAAAACCCAAATTGGACAAGAATAAGCCTAGAGAGGAAGAAAATGACCTAAATGTTAATCCAATGACACAAATGAATTTATTGGATGCACCAAATTGGTTAAAAACCCTAATTCGACAAGAATAAGCCTGGGGAGGACGAAAATGACCTAAATGTTAATCCAATGACACAAACACACCTATTGGATGCACAAGATTGGTTTAAAACCCTAATGGGACAAGAATAAGCCTAGGGAGGACGAAAATGACCTAAATGTTAATCCAATGACACAAACACTCCTATTGGATGCACAAGATTGGTTAAAAACCCTAATTGCATAAGAATAAGCCTAGGGAGGACGAAAATGACCTAATTGTTCAACCAATGACACAAACACCCGTATTGGATGCACAAGATTGGTTAAAAACCCTAATTGGACAAGAATAAGCCTAAGGAGGACGAAAATGACCTAAATGTTCATCCAATTAAACAAACACACCCATTGGGGGTACAAGATTGGTTACAACCCAAATTGGACAGGAATAAGCCTAGAGAGGAAGAAAATGACCTAAATGTTAATCCAATGACACAAATGTATTTTTTGGATGCACCAGATTGGTTAAAAACCCTAATTCGACAAGAATATGCCTGGGGAGGACGAAAATGACCTAAATGTTAATCCAATGACACAAACACACCTATTGGATGCACAAAATTGGTTTAAAACCCTGATGGGACAAGAATAAGCCTAGGGAGCACGAAAATGACCTAAATGTTCATCAAATGACACAAACACACCTATTGGATGACCAAGATTGGTTAAAAACCCTAATTGGACAAGAATGAGCCTGGGGAGGACGAAAATGACCTAATTGTTCATCCAATGACACAAACACACCTATTGGATGCACAAGATTCGTTAAAAACCATAATTGGACAAGAATAAGCCTAGAGAGGAAAAAAATGACTTAAATGTTAATCCAATGACACAAACACACCTATTGGATGGACAACATTGGTTTAAAACCCTAATTGGACAAGAATAAAACTAGGGAGGATGAAAATGACCTACATGTTCATCCAATGACACAAACACTTCTATTGGATACACAAGATTGGTTAAAAATTTTAATAGGACAAGAATAAGCCTAGAGAGGACGAAAATGACCTAAATGTTAATCCAATGATACAAATGAGTTTATTGGATGCACAAGATTGTTTCAAAAACCTTATAGGACAAGAATAAGCCTAGAGAGGACAAAAATGACCTCAATGTTAATCCAATGACACAAATGAGTTTATTGGATGCACAAGATTGGTTAAAAACCCTAATAGAACAAGAAAAAGCCTAGAGAGGACGAAAATGACCTAAATGTTAATCCAATGACACTAACACACCTATTGGATGCACAAGATTGGTTAAAAACCCAAATTGGACAAGAATAAGCCAAGAGAGGATGAAAATGACCTAAATGTTAATCCAATGACACAGATGAATTTATTAGATGCACCAGATTGGTTAAAAACCCTAATTCGACAAGAATAAGCCCGGGGAGGACGAAAATAACCTAAATGTTAATCCAATGACACAAACACTCCTATCGGATGCACAAGATTGGTTAAAAACCCTAATTGCATAAGAATAAGCCTAGGGTGGTCGAAAATGACCTAATTGTTCATCCAATGACACAAACACCCGTATTGGATGCACAAGATTGGTTAAAAACCCTAATTGGACAAGAATAAGCCTAAGGAGGACGAAAATGACCTAAATGTTCATCCAATTAAACAAACACACCCATTGGGGGTACAAGATTGGTTACAACCCAAATTGGACAGGAATAAGCCTAGAGAGGAAGAAAATGACCTAAATGTTAATCCAATGACACAAATGTATTTTTTGGATGCACCAGATTGGTTAAAAACCCTAATTCGACAAGAATATGCCTGGGGAGGACGAAAATGACCTAAATGTTAATCCAATGACACAAACACACCTATTGGATGCACAAAATTGGTTTAAAACCCTGATGGGACAAGAATAAGCCTAGGGAGCACGAAAATGACCTAAATGTTCATCAAATGACACAAACACACCTATTGGATGACCAAGATTGGTTAAAAACCCTAATTGGACAAGAATGAGCCTGGGGAGGACGAAAATGACCTAATTGTTCATCCAATGACACAAACACACCTATTGGATGCACAAGATTCGTTAAAAACCATAATTGGACAAGAATAAGCCTAGAGAGGAAAAAAATGACTTAAATGTTAATCCAATGACACAAACACACCTATTGGATGGACAACATTGGTTTAAAACCCTAATTGGACAAGAATAAAACTAGGGAGGATGAAAATGACCTACATGTTCATCCAATGACACAAACACTTCTATTGGATACACAAGATTGGTTAAAAATTTTAATAGGACAAGAATAAGCCTAGAGAGGACGAAAATGACCTAAATGTTAATCCAATGATACAAATGAGTTTATTGGATGCACAAGATTGTTTCAAAAACCTTATAGGACAAGAATAAGCCTAGAGAGGACAAAAATGACCTCAATGTTAATCCAATGACACAAATGAGTTTATTGGATGCACAAGATTGGTTAAAAACCCTAATAGAACAAGAAAAAGCCTAGAGAGGACGAAAATGACCTAAATGTTAATCCAATGACACTAACACACCTATTGGATGCACAAGATTGGTTAAAAACCCAAATTGGACAAGAATAAGCCAAGAGAGGATGAAAATGACCTAAATGTTAATCCAATGACACAGATGAATTTATTAGATGCACCAGATTGGTTAAAAACCCTAATTCGACAAGAATAAGCCCGGGGAGGACGAAAATAACCTAAATGTTAATCCAATGACACAAACACTCCTATCGGATGCACAAGATTGGTTAAAAACCCTAATTGCATAAGAATAAGCCTAGGGTGGTCGAAAATGACCTAATTGTTCATCCAATGACACAAACACCCGTATTGGATGCACAAGATTGGTTAAAAACCCTAATTGGACAAGAATAAGCCTAAGGAGGACGAAAATGACCTAAATGTTCATCCAATTAAACAAACACACCCATTGGGGGTACAAGATTGGTTACAACCCAAATTGGACAGGAATAAGCCTAGAGAGGAAGAAAATGACCTAAATGTTAATCCAATGACACAAATGTAT
Organism: Cicer bijugum; assembly: GCA_037974875.1. Taxonomy (NCBI): domain Eukaryota; kingdom Viridiplantae; phylum Streptophyta; class Magnoliopsida; order Fabales; family Fabaceae; genus Cicer; species Cicer bijugum. The sequence goes on along the minus strand of JBBPBT010001148.1, from coordinate 15,295 downwards.
TTTTTGGATGCACCAGATTGGTTAAAAACCCTAATTCGACAAGAATATGCCTGGGGAGGACGAAAATGACCTAAATGTTAATCCAATGACACAAACACACCTATTGGATGCACAAAATTGGTTTAAAACCCTGATGGGACAAGAATAAGCCTAGGGAGCACGAAAATGACCTAAATGTTCATCAAATGACACAAACACACCTATTGGATGACCAAGATTGGTTAAAAACCCTAATTGGACAAGAATGAGCCTGGGGAGGACGAAAATGACCTAATTGTTCATCCATTGACACAAACACACCTATTGGATGCACAAGATTGGTTAAAGACCATAATTGGACAAGAATAAGCCTAGAGAGGAATAAAATGACCTAAATGTTAATCCAATGACACAAACAAACCTATTGGATGGACAACATTGGTTTAAAACCCTAATTGGACAAGAATAAGCCTAGGGAAGACGAAAATAACCTACATGTTCATCCAATGACACAAACACTTCTATTGGATACACAAGATTGGTTAAAAAATTTAATAGGACAAGAATAAGCCTAGAGAGGACGAAAATGACCTAAATGTTAATCCAATGACACAAATGAGTTTATTGGATGCACAAGATTGCTTAAAAACCCTAATTGGACAAGAATAAGCCTAAGGAGGACGAAAATGACCTAAATGTTCATCCAATTAAACAAACACACCCATTGGGGGTACAAGATTGGTTAAATACCCAAATTGGACAAGAATAAGCCTAGAGAGGACGAAAATGACCTAAATGTTAATCCAATGACACAAATGAATTTATAAGATGCACCAGATTGGTTAAAAACCCTAATTCGACAAGAATAAGCCCGCGAAGGACGAAAATGACCTAAATGTTAATCCAATGACACAAACACACCTATTGGATGCGCAAGATTGGTTTAAAACCCTAATGGGACAAGAATAAGCCTAGGGAGGACAAAAATGACCTAAATGTTAATCCATTGACACAAACACTCCTATTAAATGCACAAGATTGGTTAAAAACCCTAATTGCATAAGAATAAGCCTAGGGAGGACGAAAATGACCTAATTGTTCATCCAATGACACAGACACCCCTATTGGAAGCACAAGATTGGTTAAAAACCCTAATTGGACAAGAATAAGCCTAAGGAGGACGAAAATGACCTAAATGTTCATCCAATTAAACAAACACACCCATTGGGGGCACAAGATTGGTTAAAAACCCAAATTGGACAAGAATAAGCCTAGAGAGGAAGAAAATGACCTAAATGTTACTCCAATGACACAAATGAATTTTTTGGATGCACCAGATTGGTTAAAAACCATAATTCGACAAGAATAAGCCTGGGGAGGACGAAAATGACCTAAATGTTAATCCAATGAGATAAACACACCAATTGGATGCACAAACACACCTATTGGATGGACAACATTGGTTTAAAACCCTAATTGGACAAGAATAAAACTAGGGAGGACGAAAATGACCTACATGTTCATCCAATGACACAAACACTTCTATTGGATACACAAGATTGGTTAAAAATTTTAATAGGACAAGAATAAGCCTAGAGAGGACGAAAATGATCTAAATGTTAATCCAATGACACAAATGAGTTTATTGGATGCACAAGATTGCTTAAAAAACCTAATTGGACAAGAATAAGCCTAGAGAGGACGAAAATGACCTAAATGTTAATCCAATGACACAAATGACTTTATTGGATGCACAAGATTGGTTAAAAATCCTAATAGGACAAGAAAAAGGCTAGAGAGGACGAAAATGACCTAAATGTTCATCCAATGACACAAACACACCTATTGGATGCACAAGATTGGTTTAAAACCCTAATGGGACAAGAATAAGCCTAAGAAGGACGAAGGTGACCTAAATGTTCATCCAATGACACAAACACACCTATTGGATTCACCAGATTGGTTAAAAACCCTAATTGGACAAGAATAAGCCTAGAGAGGACGAAAATGACCTAAATGTTAATCCAATGACAGAAACACACCTATTAGATGCACAAGATTGGTTTAAAACCCTAATTGGACAAAAATAAGCTTGGTGAGGTCGAAAATGACCGATATGTTAATCCAATGACACAAATGAATTTATTGGATGCACAAGATTGGTTATAAACCCTAATAGGACAAGAATAAGCCTAGAGAGGACGAAAATGACCTAACTGTTAATCCAATGACAAAAACACACCTATTGGATGCACAAAATTGGTTTAAAACCCTAATGGGACAAGAATAAGCCTAGGGAGGACGAAAATGACCTAAATGTTCATCAAATGACACAAACACACCTATTGGATGACCAAGATTGGTTAAAAAACCTAATAGGACAAGAATAAGCCTAGAGAGGACAAAAATGACCTCAATGTTAATCCAATGACACGAATGAGTTTATTGGATGCACAAGATTGGTTAAAAACCCTAATAGGACAAGAAAAAGCCTAGAGAGGACGAAAATGACCTAAATGTTAATCCAATGACACTAACACACAGATTGGATGCCAAAGATTGGTTAAAAACCCAAATTGGACAAGAATAAGCCAATAGAGGATGAAAATGACCTAAATGTTAATCCAATGACACAAATGAATTTATTAGATGCACCAGATTGGTTAAAAACCCTAATTCGACAAGAATAAGCCCGGGGAGGACGAAAATGACCTAAATGTTAATCCAATGACACAAACACTCCTATGGGATGCACAAGATTAGTTAAAAACCCTAATTGCATAAGAATAAGCCTAGGGTGGTCGAAAATGACCTAATTGTTCATCCAATGACACAAACACCGCTATTGGATGCACAAGATTGGTTAAAAACCCTAATTGGACAAGAATAAGCCTAAGTAGGACGAAAATGACCTAAATGTTCATCCAATTAAACAAACACACCCATTGGGGGTACAAGATTGGTTATAACCCAAATTGGACAACAATAAGTCTAGAGAGGAAGAAAATGACCTAAATGTTAATCCAATGACACAAATGAATTTTATGGATGCACCAGATTGGTTAAAAACCCTAATTCGACAAGAATATGCCTGGGGAGGACGAAAATGACCTAAATGTTAATCCAATGACACAAATGAGTTTATTGGATGCACAAGGTTGTTTAAAAACCCTAATAGGACAAGAAAAAGCCTAGAGTGGATGAAAATGACCTAAATGTTAATCCAATGACACAAACACACCTATTGGATGCACAAGATTGGTTTAAAACCCAAATGGGACAAGAATAAGCCTAAGGAGGACGAAGGTGACCTAAATGTTCATCCAATGACACAAACACACCTATTGGATTCACAAGATTGGTTAAAAACCCTAATTGGACAAGAATAAGCCTAGAGAGGATGAAAATGACCTAAATGTTAATCCAATGACCGAAACACACCTATTGGATGCACAAGATTGGTTTAAAACCCTAATGGGACAAGAATAAAACTAGGGAGGACGAAAATGACCTAAATGTTAATCCAATGACACAAATGAGTTTATTGGATGCACAAGGTTGTTTAAAAACCCTAATAGGACAAGAAAAAGCCTAGAGTGGATGAAAATGACCTAAATGTTAATCCAATGACACAAACACACCTATTGGATGCACAAGATTGGTTTAAAACCCAAATGGGACAAGAATAAGCCTAAGGAGGACGAAGGTGACCTAAATGTTCATCCAATGACACAAACACACCTATTGGATTCACAAGATTGGTTAAAAACCCTAATTGGACAAGAATAAGCCTAGAGAGGATGAAAATGACCTAAATGTTAATCCAATGACAGAAACACACCTATTGGATGCACAAGATTGGTTTAAAACCCTAATGGGACAAGAATAAAACTAGGGAGGACGAAAATGACCTAAATGTTCATACAATGACACAAACACACCTATTGGATGCACAAGATTGGTTAAAAACCCTAATTGGACAAGAATAAGCCTGGTGAGGACGAAAACGACCGATATGTTAATCCAATGACACAAATGAATTTATTGGATGCACAAGATTGGTTGTAAACCCTAATAGGACAAGATTGGTTGTAAACCCTAATGGCACAAGATTGCTTAAAAAACCTAATTGGAAAAGAATAAGCCTAGAGAGGACGAAAATGACCTAAATGTTAATCCGATGACACAAATGAGTTTATTGGATGCACAACGTTGTTTAAAAACCCTAATAGGACAAGAAAAAGCCTAGAGTGGATGAAAATGACCTAAATGTTAATCCAATGACACAAACACACCTATTGGATGCACAAGATTGGTTTAAAACCCAAATGGGACAAGAATAAGCCTAAGGAGGACGAAGGTGACCTAAATGTTCATCCAATGACACAAACACACCTATTGGATTCACAAGATTGGTTAAAAACCCTAATTGGACAAGAATAAGCCTAGAGAGGATGAAAATGACCTAAATGTTAATCCAATGACAGAAACACACCTATTGGATGCACAAGATTGGTTTAAAACCCTAATGGGACAAGAATAAAACTAGGGAGGACGAAAATGACCTAAATGTTCATACAATGACACAAACACACCTATTGGATGCACAAGATTGGTTAAAAACCCTAATTGGACAAGAATAAGCCTGGTGTGGACGAAAACGACCGATATGTTAATCCAGTGACACAAATGAATTTATTGGATGCACAAGATTGGTTGTAAACCCTAATAGGACAAGAATAAGCCTAGAGAGGACGAAAATGACCTAACTGTTAATCCAATGACAAAAACACACCTATTAGAAGCTTAAGATTGGTTTAAAACCCTAATGGGACAAGAATAAGCTTAGGGAGGACGAATATGACCTAAATGTTCATGCAATGACACAAACACACCTATTGGATGCACAAGATTGGTTAAAAACCCTAATTGGACAAGAATAAGCCTGGGGAGGACGATAATGACCTAATTATTCATCCAATGACACAAACACACCTATTGGATGCACAAGATTGGTTAAAAGCCATAATTGGACAAGAATAAGCCTAGAGAGGAAAAGAATGACCTAAATGTTAATCCAATGACACAAACACACCTATTGGATGCACAAGATTGGTTAAAAACCCTAATTGGACAAGAATAAGCCTAGAGAGGACGAAAATGACCTAAATGTTAATCCAATGACACAAATGAATTTATTCGATGCACAAGATTGGTTAAAAACCCTAATTGGACAAGAATAAGCCTAGAGAGGATGAAAATGACCTAAATGTTAATACAATGACACAAACACACCTATTGGATGCACAAGATTGGTTTAAAACCCTAATGGGACAAGATTAAGCCTAAGGAGGACGAAAATGACCTAAATGTTCATCCAATGACACAAACACATCTATTGGATGCACAAGATTGGTTAAAAACCCTAATTGGACAAGAATAAGCCTGGGGAGGACGAAAATGACCTAATTATTCATCCAATGACACAAACACACCTATTGGATGCACAAGATTGGTTAAAAGCCATAATTGGACAAGAATAAGGCTAGAGAGGAAAAGAATGACCTAAATGTTAATCCAATGACACAAACACACCTATTGGATGCACAAGATTGGTTAAAAACCCTAATTGGACAAGAATAAGCCTAGAGAGGACGAAAATGACCTAAATGTTAATCCAATGACACAAATGAATTTATTCGATGCAGAAGATTGGTTAAAAACCCTAATTGGACAAGAATAAGCCTAGAGACGATGAAAATGACCTAAATGTTAATACAATGACACAAACACACCTATTGGATGCACAAGATTGGTTTAAAACCCTAATGGGACAAGATTAAGCCTAAGGAGGACGAAAATGACCTAAATGTTCATCCAATGACACAAACACATCTATTGGATGCACAAGATTGGTTAAAAACCCTAATTGGACAAGAATAAGCATGGGGAGGACGAAAATGACCTAATTATTCATCCAATGACACAAACACACCTATTGGATGCACAAGATTGGTTAAAAACCCTAATTGGACAAGAATATGCCGAAGGAGGACCAAAATGACCTAAATGTTCATCCAATGACACCAATAGACCCATTGGGGGCAAAAGATTGGTTAAAAACCCAAATTGGACAAGAATAAGCCTAGAGTGGAAGAAAATGACCTAAATGTTATTCCAATGACACAAATGAATTTATTGGATGCACCAGATTGGCTAAAAAGCCTAATTCGACAAGAAAAAGCCTGGGGAGAGCGAAAATGACCTAAATGTTAATCAAATGACAAAACACTCCTATTGGATGCACAAGATTGGTTTAAAACTCTAATGGGACAAGAATAAGCCTAGGGAGGACGAAAATGACCTAAATGTTCATCCAATGACACAAACACACCTATTGGATGCACAAGATTGTTTAAAAACCCTAATTGGACAAGAATAAGCCTTGGGAGGACGAAAATGACCTAATTATTCATCCAATGACACAAACACACCTATTGGATGCACAAGATTGGTTAAAAACCCTAATTGGATAAGAATAACCCTAAAGAGGAAAAAAAATGACCTAAATGTTAATCCAATGACAAAAACACACCTATTAATTGCACAAGATTGGTTTGAAACCCTGATGGGACATGAATAAAACTAGGGAGGACGAAAATGACCTAAATGTCCATACAATGACACAAACACACCTATGGGATGCACAAGATTGGTTAAAAACCGTAATTGGACAAGAACAAGCCTGGTGAGGACGAAAATGACCGATATGTTAATCCAATGACACAAATGAATTTATTGGATGCACAAGATTGGTTATAAACCCTAATAGGACAAGAATAAGCCTAGAGAGGACGAAAATGACCTAACTGTTAATCCAATGACAAAAACACACCTATTGGAAGCATAAGATTGGGTTAAAACCCTAATGGGACAAGAATAAGCTTAGGGAGGACGAATATGACCTAAATGTTCATGCAATGACACAAACACACCTATTGGATGCACAAGATTGGTTAAAAACCCTAATTGGACAAGAATAAGCCTGGGGAGGACGATAATGACCTAATTATTCATCCAATGACACAAACACACCTATTGGATGCACAAGATTGGTTAAAAGCCATAATTGGACAAGAATAAGCCTAGAGAGGAAAAGAATGACCTAAATGTTAATCCAATGACACAAACACACCTATTGGATGCACAAGATTGGTTAAAAACCCTAATTGGACAAGAATAAGCCTAGAGAGGACGAAAATGACCTAAATGTTAATCTAATGACACAAATGAATTTATTGGGTGCACAAGATAGGTTAAAAACCCTAATTGGACAAGAAAAAGCCTAGAGAGGACGAAAATGACCTAAATGTTAATACAATGACACAAACACACCTATTGGATGCACAAGATTGGTTTAAAACCCTAATGGGACAAGATTAAGCCTAAGGAGGACGAAAATGACCTAAATGTTCATCCAATGACACAAACACATCTATTGGATGCACAAGATTGGTTAAAAACCCTAATTGGACAAGAATAAGCCAGGGGAGGACGAAAATGACCTAATTATTCATCCAATGACACAAACACACCTATTGGATGCACAAGATTGGTTAAAAACCCTAATTGGACAAGAATATGCCGAAGGAGAACCAAAATGACCTAAATGTTCATCCAATGACACCAATAGACCCATTGGGGGCAAAAGATTGGTTAAAAACTCAAATTGGACAAGAATAAGCCTAGAGAGGAAGAAAATGACCTAAATGTTATTCCAATGACACAAATGAATTTATTGGATGCACCAGATTGGCTAAAAAGCCTAATTCGACAAGAATAAGCCTGGGGAGAGCGAAAATGACCTAAATGTTAATCCAATGACACAAACACTCCTATTGGATGCACAAGATTGGTTTAAAACTCTAATGGGACAAGAATAAGCCTAAGGAGGACGAAAATGACCTAAATGTTCATCCAATGACACAAACACACCTATTGGATGCACAAGATTGGTTAAAAACCCTAATTGGACAAGAATATGCCGAAGGAGGACCAAAATGACCTAAATGTTCATCCAATGACACCAATAGACCCATTGGGGGCAAAAGATTGGTTAAAAACCCAAATTGGACAAGAATAAGCCTTGAGAGGAAGAAAATGACCTAAATGTTATTCCAATGACACAAATGAATTTATTGGATGCACCAGATTGGCTAAAAAGCCTAATTGGACAAGAATAAGCCTGGGGAGAGTGAAAATGACCTAAATGTTAATCCAATGACACAAACACTCCTATTGGATTCACAAGATTGGTTTAAAACTCTAATGGGACAAGAATAAGCCTAGGGAGGACGAAAATGACCTAAATGTTCATCCAATGACACAAACACACCTATTGGATGCACAAGATTGTTTAAAAACCCTAATTGGACAAGAATAAGCCTTGGGAGGACGAAAATGACCTAATTATTCATCCAATGACACAAACACACCTATTGGATGCACAAGATTGGTTAAAAACCCTAATTGGATAAGAATAACCCTAAAGAGGAAAAAAAATGACCTAAATGTTAATCCAATGACAAAAACACACCTATTAATTGCACAAGATTGGTTTGAAACCCTGATGGGACATGAATAAAACTAGGGAGGACGAAAATGACCTAAATGTCCATACAATGACACAAACACACCTATGGGATGCACAAGATTGGTTAAAAACCGTAATTGGACAAGAACAAGCCTGGTGAGGACGAAAATGACCGATATGTTAATCCAATGACACAAATGAATTTATTGGATGCACAAGATTGGTTATAAACCCTAATAGGACAAGAATAAGCCTAGAGAGGACGAAAATGACCTAACTGTTAATCCAATGACAAAAACACACCTATTGGAAGCATAAGAATGGTTTAAAACCCTAATGGGACAACAATAAGCTTAGGGAGGACGAAAATGACCTAAATGTTCATCCAATGACACAAACACACCTATTGGAAGCACAAGATTGGTTAAAAACCCTAATTGGACAAGAATAAGCATGGGGAGGATGAAAATGACCTAATTATTCATCCAATGACACAAACACACCTATTGGATGCACAAGATTGGTTAAAAGCCAGAATTGGACAAGAATAAGGCTAGAGAGGAAAAGAATAACCTAAATGTTAATCCAATGACACAAACACACTTATTGGATGCACAAGATTGGTTAAAAACCCTAATTGGACAAGAATAAGCCTGGAGAGGATGAAAATGACCTAAATGTTAATACAATGACACAAACACACCTATTGGATGCACAAGATTGGTTTAAAACCCTAATGGGACAAGATTAAGCCTAAGGAGGACGAAAATGACCTAAATGTTCATCCAATGACACAAACACACCTATTGGATGCACAAGATTGGTTAAAAGCCATAATTGGACAAGAATAAGCCTAGAGAGGAAAAGAATGACCTAAATGTTAATCCAATGACACAAACACACCTATTGGATGCACAAGATTGGTTAAAAACCCTAATTGGACAAGAACAATCCTACAGAGGACGAAAATGACCTAAATGTTAATCCAATGACACAAATGAATTTATTGGGTGCACAAGATTGGTTAAAAACCCTAATTGGACAAGAATAAGCCTAGAGAGGACGAAAATGACCTAAATGTTAATACAATGACACAAACACACCTATTGGATGCACAAGATTGGTTTAAAACCCTAATGGGACAAGATTAAGCCTAAGGAGGACGAAAATGACCTAAATGTTCATCCAATGACACAAACACATCTATTGGATGCACAAGATTGGTTAAAAACCCTAATTGGACAAGAATAAGCCTAGGGAGGACGAAAATGACCTAATTATTCATCCAATGACACAAACACACCTATTGGATGCACAAGATTGGTTAAAAATCCTAATTGGACAAGAATATGCCGAAGGAGGACCAAAATGACCTAAATGTTCATCCAATGACACCAATAGACCCATTGGGGGCAAAAGATTGGTTAAAAACCCAAATTGGACAAGAATAAGCCTAGAGAGGAAGAAAATGACCTAAATGTTATTCCAATGACACAAATGAATTTATTGGATGCACCAGATTGGCTAAAAAGCCTAATTCGACAAGAATAAGCCTGGGGAGAGCGAAAATGACCTAAATGTTAATCCAATGACACAAACACTCCTATTGGATGCACAAGATTGGTTTAAAACACTAATGGGACAAGAATAAGCCTAAGGAGGACGAAAATGACCTAAATGTTCATCCAATGACACAAACACACCTATTGGATGCACAAGATTGGTTAAAAACCCTAATTGGACAAGAATAAGCCTTGGGAGGACGAAAATGACCTAAATGTTCATCCAATGACACAAACACACCTATTGGATGCACAAGATTGGTTAAAAACCCTAATTGGACAAGAATAAGCCTGGGGAGGACGAAAATGACCTAATTATTCATCCAATGACACAAACACACCTATTGGATGCACAAGATTGGTTAAAAACCCTAATTGGACAAGAATATGCCGAAGGAGGACCAAAATGACCTAAATGTTCATCCAATGACACCAATAGACCCATTGGGGGCAAAAGATTGGTTAAAAACCCAAATTGGACAAGAATAAGCCTAGAGAGGAAGAAAATGACCTAAATGTTATTCCAATCACACAAATGAATTTATTGGATGCACCAGATTGGCTAAAAAGCCTAATTCAACAAGAATAAGCCTGGGGAGAGCGAAAATGACCTAAATGTTAATCCAATGACACAAACACTCCTATTGGATGCACAAGATTGGTTTAAAACTCTAATGGGACAAGAATAAGCCTAGGGAGGACGAAAATGACCTAAATGTTCATCCAATGACACAAACACACCTATTGGATGCACAAGATTGGTTAAAAACCCTAATTGGACAAGAATAAGCCTTGGGAGGACGAAAATGACCTAAATGTTCATCCAATGACACAAACACACCTATTGGATTCACAAGATTGGTTAAAAACCCTAATTGGACAAGAATAAGCATAGAGAGGACGAAAATGACCTAAATGTTAATCCAATGACAAAAACACACCTATTGGATGCACAAGATTGGTTTAAAACCTTAATGGGACAAGAATAAAACTAGGGAGGACGAAAATGACCTAAATGTTCATACAATGACACAAACACAGCTATTGGATGCACAAGATTGGTTAAAAACCCTAATTGGACAAGAATAAGCCTGGTGTGGACGAAAACGACCGATATGTTAATCCAATGACACAAATGAATTTATTGGATGCACAAGATTGGTTGTAAACCCTAATAGGACAAGAATAAGCCTAGAGAGGACGAAAATGACCTAACTGTTAATCCAATGACAAAAACACACCTATTAGAAGCTTAAGATTGGTTAAAAACCCTAATTGGACAAGAATAAGCTTAGGGAGGACGAATATGACCTAAATGTTCATGCAATGACACAAACACACCTATTGGATGCACAAGATTGGTTAAAAACCCTAATTGGACAAGAATAAGCCTAGGGAGGACGAAAATGACCTAATTATTCATCCAATGACACAAACACTCCTATTGGATGCACAAGATTGGTTAAAAACCATAATTGGACAAGAATAAGCCTAGAGAGGAAGAAAATGACCTAAATGTTCATCCAATGACACAAACACACCTATTGGATGCACAAGATTGTTTAAAAACCCTAATTGGACAAGAATAAGCCTTGGGAGGACGAAAATGACCTAATTATTCATCCAATGACACAAACACACCTATTGGATGCACAAGATTGGTTAAAAACCCTAATTGGATAAGAATAACCCTAAAGAGGAAAAAAAATGACCTAAATGTTAATCCAATGACAAAAACACACCTATTAATTGCACAAGATTGGTTTGAAACCCTGATGGGACAAGAATAAAACTAGGGAGGACGAAAATGACCTAAATGTCCATACAATGACACAAACACACCTATGGGATGCACAAGATTGGTTAAAAACCGTAATTGGACAAGAACAAGCCTGGTGAGGACGAAAATGACCGATATGTTAATCCAATGACACAAATGAATTTATTGGACGCACAAGATTGGTTATAAACCCTAATAGGACAAGAATAAGCCTAGAGAGGACGAAAATGACCTAACTGTTAATCCAATGACAAAAACACACCTATTGGAAGCATAAGAATGGTTTAAAACCCTAATGGGACAAGAATAAGCTTAGGGAGGACGAAAATGACCTAAATGTTCATCCAATGACACAAACACACCTATTGGAAGCACAAGATTGGTTAAAAACCCTAATTGGACAAGAATAAGCATGGGGAGGATGAAAATGACCTAATTATTCATCCAATGACACAAACACACCTATTGGATGCACAAGATTGGTTAAAAGCCAGAATTGGACAAGAATAAGGCTAGAGAGGAAAAGAATAACCTAAATGTTAATCCAATGACACAAACACACCTATTGGATGCACAAGATTGGTTAAAAACCCTAATTGGACAAGAATAAGCCTGGAGAGGATGAAAATGACCTAAATGTTAATACAATGACACAAACACACCTATTGGATGCACAAGATTGGTTTAAAACCCTAATGGGACAAGATTAAGCCTAAGGAGGACGAAAATGACCTAAATGTTCATCCAATGACACAAACACATCTATTGGATGCACAAGATTGGTTAAAAACCCTAATTGGACAAGAATAAGCCTAGGGAGGACGAAAATGACCTAATTATTCATCCAATGACACAAACACACCTATTGGATGCACAAGATTGGTTAAAAACCCTAATTGGACAAGAATATGCCGAAGGAGGACCAAAATGACCTAAATGTTCATCCAATGACACCAATAGACCCATTGGGGGCAAAAGATTGGTTAAAAACCCAAATTGGACAAGAATAAGCCTAGAGAGGAAGAAAATGACCTAAATGTTATTCCAATCACACAAATGAATTTATTGGATGCACCAGATTGGCTAAAAAGCCTAATTCAGCAAGAATAAGCCTGGGGAGAGCGAAAATGACCTAAATGTTAATCCAATGACACAAACACTCCTATTGGATGCACAAGATTGGTTTAAAACTCTAATGGGACAAGAATAAGCCTAGGGAGGACGAAAATGACCTAAATGTTCATCCAATGACACAAACACACCTATTGGATGCACAAGATTGGTTAAAAACCCTAATTGGACAAGAATAAGCCTTGGGAGGACGAAAATGACCTAAATGTTCATCCAATGACACAAACACACCTATTGGATTCACAAGATTGGTTAAAAACCCTAATTGGACAAGAATAAGCCTAGAGAGGACGAAAATGACCTAAATGTTAATCCAATGACAAAAACACACCTATTGGATGCACAAGATTGGTTTAAAACCCTAATGGGACAAGAATAAACCTAGGGAGGACGAAAATGACCTAAATGTTCATACAATGACACAAACAAACCTATTGGATGCACAAGATTGGTTAAAAACCCTAATTGGACAAGAATAAGCCTGGTGAGGACGAAAACGACCGATATGTTAATCCAATGACACAAATGAATTTATTGGATGCAAAAGATTGGTTATAAACCCTAATAGGACAAGAATAAGCCTAGAGAGGACGAAAATGACCTAACTCTTAATCCAATGACAAAAACACACCTATTGGAAGCATAAGATTGGTTTAAAACCCTAATGGGACATGAATAAGCTTAGGGAGGACGAATATGACCTAAATGTTCATGCAATGACACAAACACACCTATTGGATGCACAAGATTGGTTAAAAACACTAATTGGACAAGAATAAGCCTGGGGAGGACGATAATGACCTAATTATTCATCCAATGACACAAACACACCTATTGGATGCACAAGATTGGTTAAAAGCCATAATTGGACAAGAATAAGGCTAGAGAGGAAAAGAATGACCTAAATGTTAATCCAATGACACAAACACACCTATTGGATGCACAAGATTGGTTAAAAACCCTAATTGGACAAGAATAAGCCTAGAGAGGACGAAAATGACCTAAATGTTAATCCAATGACACAAATGAATTTATTGGCTGCACAAGATTGGTTAAAAACCCTAATTGGACAAGAATAAGCCTAGAGAGGACGAAAATGACCTAAATGTTAATACAATGACACAAACACACCTATTGGATGCACAAGATTGGTTTAAAACCCTAATGGGACAAGATTAAGCCTAAGGAGGACGAAAATGACCTAAATGTTCATCCAATGACACAAACACATCTATTGGATGCACAAGATTGGTTAAAAACCCTAATTGGACAAGAATAAGCCTGGGGAGGACGAAAATGACCTAATTATTCATCCAATGACACAAACACACCTATTGGATGCACAAGATTGGTTAAAAACCCTAATTGGACAAGAATATGCCGAAGGAGGACCAAAATGACCTAAATGTTCATCCATTGACACCAATAGACCCATTGGGGGCAAAAGATTGGTTAAAAACCCAAATTGGACAAGAATAAGCCTAGAGAGGAAGAAAATGACCTAAATGTTATTCCAATGACACAAATGAATTTATTGGATGCACCAGATTGGCTAAAAAGCCTAATTCGACAAGAATAAGCCTGGGGAGAGTGAAAATGACCTAAATGTTAATCCAATGACACAAACACTCCTATTGGATGCACAAGATTGGTTTAAAACTCTAATGGGACAAGAATAAGCCTAGGGAGGACGAAAATGACCTAAATGTTCATCCAATGACACAAACACACCTATTGGATGCACAAGATTGTTTAGAAACCCTAATTGAACAAGAATAAGCCTTGGGAGGACGAAAATGACCTAATTATTCATCCAATGACACAAACACACCTATTGGATGCACAAGATTGGTTAAAAACCCTAATTGGATAAGAATAACCCTAAAGAGGAAAAAAAATGACCTAAATGTTAATCCAATGACAAAAACACACCTATTAATTGCACAAGATTGGTTTGAAACCCTGATGGGACAAGAATAAAACTAGGGAGGACGAAAATGACCTAAATGTTCATACAATGACACAAACACACCTATTGGATGCACAAGATTGGTTAAAAACCGTAATTGGACAAGAATAAGCGTGGTGAGGACGAAAATGACCGATATGTTAATCCAATGACACAAATGAATTTATTGGATGCACAAGATTGGTTATAAACCCTAATAGGACAAGAATAAGCCTAGAGAGGACGAAAATGACCTAACTGTTAATCCAATCACAAAAACACACCTATTGGAAGCATAAGAA
>JBBPBT010001132.1:17281764-17304695 GCA_037974875.1 Cicer bijugum | reverse complement strand
ATATTTAGTGCATGATCTAACAGGTTTTCTAATTGCAATAGGAAGGTCTATATCAGGATACTCGACATGACTCTTAAGAATAGAAGAAGACTTACCTGTATCAAGATGATGTGTTGGATTATCTATTGGTTCAGAATCTTGGAAGGGTCGGAGAATGGGTCCTTCATTTCTCTGTTTATGGTTTCTTCTTTCAAAGACATTTCCCTTCCAAGTAGGGCCAATTGTAGTACACCTGCTTTGTGTCTCTTTATCTGAATCATTATGTTGTGGCATTTCAGATGGTCCTTCATTATTATTAAGATCAAGAATTTTATCATTGTGATTTAGATTTGAAATTGTTGCCCCCGAATCTGTCGAAACCTCATTCATAAGTGGATTGAGTTCCAATATAGATTCTTGGGCATTTTCTTTTGGTGCATCAATATAAGTCTCAGAATTTGTTGACAACACTACATCACTTAAAGTAATGATGTTTTCAAAAGTAAAAGATGAATCTTCCTTAAAATTTTCCCCCTGAAGATGAATGTCAGTAAAAAATGGTTGATTTTCAACAAAAGTAACATCCATGGTTACAAAAATTCTTTTTGATTTTGGTTCAAAACACCGATACCCCTTTTGAGTTGGAGAGTAACCGGTAAACACACATTTTATTGCTCGTGGATCGAGTTTGTCAAGGTGTTTATGTTCATGAACAAAAGCAGTGCAACCAAAAACTTTTAGTGGCAAATCAGCAGAGACATTAGTCAAAGGAAAATAATTTCGAAAAACATCAAGAGGTGTACGAAAATCTAAAACTTTAGATGGCATTCGATTAATTAAATATGATGCAGTTAAAACAGCTTCACCCCACAAATATTTTGGAACCTTATTTGCAAATAGTAAAGCTCTAGCAACCTCAAGAAGATGCCTATTCTTTCTCTCTGCAATTCCATTTTGTTGGGGTGTATTAACACAAGAACTTTGATGAATAACCCCATTTGCAAGAAAAAAATCAGACAAAAGTATATTAAAATATTCTTTACCATTGTCACTTCTGAAGACTTGAATATCTGTTTGGTATTGAGTTTGCACCATTTTAAAGAAATTTTTGACAACCTGTCCCTGCAATGGCTGAACCTTTCCCTGCAATGGCTGAAAGAGAGCCATCTGCAATTTTAATTTTGTGGTTACCTGCACAAGGACTATAAGAAGAAAATAGACTCGACTCCCCAGTCATATGATCAGTAGCACCAGAATCGATAATCCAAGTATGGCTGGGAGTGACACTAAGTAGAGCAGTATTTGGAAAATTACCTCTTTGAGCTATAGAGCAAGAAGAAGTTTGAGACTCAAGAAGTTTGTACAATTGATCTAACTGTTCCTTGGTGAAAGGAGATGGGCTTGAAGGAGACTGCTTCTCTTGATCAGATGTACCAGTTTGGAGTGCATGACCTTCGTTTCTTTCATTTTTCTTCCAATTTAGAGGTTTTCCATGGAGCTTCCAACATGTATCACGTGTGTGCCCTGGACGTTTGCAATGTTCGCACCATGGTTTCTTGCCAACGCTCTTCCCGTCTTCATTTTTAGTGACTAGGGCAGAGCTTTCAACCTCACCAACAGAAGGTGACTTACCCATCATAACACCTTGTCTCGCCTCTTCTCTTCTCACTTCTGAGAACGCTTCCCGAAGTGATGGCAATGGGATCTTTCCCAATATTCTGCCTCGGACTTCATCAAGCCGCTTATTAAGCCCAACCAAGAACATGAATACACGGTCATTCTCCTGTCTCTTAAGAAACAAAACACTGTCCTCACAGCACTTCCAATGATCATAGCATAGATCCAATTCTTGCCATAGTGTCATCAATTCATTATAATAGGTAGTGACATCTCTATCTCCTTGTTTGGCATGCCACAATCGTGATTTGAGATCGAAAATTTGAGCTGAATTATGAACATCAGAATATGTTTCTTTGATAGCCTCCCAAACTTCCTTCGCAGTAGGCAAAAACATAAAAGGTTTTTTGATTGTTGATTCCATATTACTCAGCAGCCAAGCAATAATAACAGAGTTCTCAGATTTCCAAAACCTGTAATTCGGATCAGTTGTGGCAGGCATTTGCACCTCTCCTGTTAGGAAACCAAATATGCCTTTACCATCTAAAATCAATCTTGCGGTTTGGGACCATTCAACATAATTTTTTCCGTTTAGTTGCTGGATTTCAACCTTGAGGGCATTAGAAGTTCCCTCATGGCCAAAAAAGTTGTTGGAAAAACCATTCTGGCTGCCTGGGCCGCTGCCATTGCCGACTGTGCCGCTGCCATTGCCGATTGGGCCACTGCCACCTGTGCCATTGCTACTGCCGCCTGGGGTGTTGCCTAAATTGTCGGCGTTGTTGACTACTTCTGAGTTTTTACCCAAACCATCGTTGTCGCCGCTACCCATGAGGGCTACCTTCCATGGGGTACTGTGTGCCATAGCTCAGTTGGTTGGAGCGCCAAACCCTGATTGTGGAAGGGTTGGAGCGCCAAACCCTAATGGGTTGTGGAAAGGTTTACAGAACCCTAACCAGAGCTCTTGATACCATGAAGAAAGTAAAAGACAAAATACTTTCATATTTTATTACTACAGCCCTAAGCTGTTTATATAGAAAAAGAAATAACAATAGTAACACTAAGTAATAGTGACAGAATAAAAATAAACATAATAATATAAAATAAAAGAGAATAAAATCTAATTTCTATTTTATTCTTCAACAAGAATTTTTCATCATCCGGCTCGAGCACAAATCAAACGAACTTAATGCATCCATAGAAAAATTTGAAATGTTAATCACTCATATATGAGGATTCCATGTAATAAAATCGACTAGATTCTCTTTTTTTCCGAAATTAGAACTATCCATTGCAAAAAATTAAGTTCTTATTTTAAAGTAAATGCCTTTCACCCAAGTATGTTTTCAAAATGCAAAGTGCTTTCTGGGTGATCTCAAACCTTTCGACTGTTAAACCTCCAAAAATTCATTTTTGGATGTTTTAGATAGAAAGGATTTACTTGTTACTAATATAATACAACCCCTGTTTTTCTTTAGATCTACTTGTTTCACTCCGATAGTATAATAAATTGAGTCAATGCATAGGAAATAAATGCATTTCCATACTATTACGTTAAGTTATATACATAAGACATAATTTATATTATATCACATTACGTATTTTAATGGATATTACGGAGCCTTTTCATGTAGGATATGATCGAGTCTAATCATAGAAAAGATTCTCTTCAAGCGTACCGGCCTATCCTCTGTAGGGGATTTGCGCGGTGGTTGGAACAAAGACACATTAAATTGTGAATTAAAATGTGGCAGATAAGATAAAGTAATAGATCTGCACGGGCCCAATCAATAGTTCAAGTCACACACTCCCATAATCCATTCTTTTTTCGGAGAGTTCCTTTCAACTATTCGTGTATGTCAAATAAAGAATCCAATTTATTTTGTTAAGTTGAAGGGAAATATCCAAATACATGTCTTATTTTTTTTTTAAATAATGCATATTTGTAGCAATGAAATACTATTGCTCCTCCCCAAAATGATAAATGATTGATTACAAATCTCTATGATTCATATTCTTTATAAAGGACCAGAAATGCCTTGCTTACGTATCATTGGAAAATGCATTAACATAAATACGGCCGTAAGAAGCGGTAATACAAAAGTATGTAAACTATAAAAACGAGTCAGGGTAGATTGTCCCACACTAGCGCTTCCGCGCAATAACTCTACTACAGACGATCCTATTACAGGAATAGCATCGGGTACACCTGTTACAATTTTTACTGCCCAATAACCAATTTGGTCCCAAGGTAAGGAATAACCTGTTACACCGAAGGATGCAGTCAACACGCCCAAAACTACACCTGTAACCCAAGTCAATTCACGAGGTTTTTTAAAACCACCGGTGAGATACACGCGAAATACGTGCAAGATCATCATTAAGACCATCATACTTGCGGACCATCGATGAACTGATCGGATTAACCAACCAAAGTTAGCCTCAGTCATTATATATTGAACAGAAGCAAAAGCCTCCGTAACGGTCGGACGATAATAAAAAGTCATAGCAAAACCCGTAGCTACTTGGACTAAAAAACAAGTAAGTGTAATCACTCCTAAACAATAAAAAATATTGACATGAGGAGGAACGTATTTACTAGTTATATCATCGGCAATCGCCTGAATCTCAAGACGTTCTTCGAACCAATCATAGACTTTATTGAGATAGGTAAATCAAAGGGCCCCCCTGAGAACCGTATATGAGAATTTCATCTCGTACGGCTCAAACAAAAATACTCAAATACTGCTTATTTGGAAAACAGATATTTGGAATAGAAAGTTTAAAACTTTCTTAACTTAATACTATGATTCTAATCTTCTTTGAAGATCAGAAAAAATAGAAATCCGAAAGCTATTCTTTGTGTTTATAATGCCAAAATCTCAAGTCGGCTCACTTGTCTTTTCTCGTGATCCTTACCGGCCTCTTGAATATTCTATTATTTACTTCATTTTTTTATTTGTGTATGTAATGTAATACTATTTTTATTATTATTATTATTTATAGGAATTTTCTTGTTAAGACCCTATAGAATCAATTGAAAAACCTCAGATTCATACCAGAACCACGATGATTTAAAAAAAACCTTTAATCGAAGTCCAAAAATTCCCCGAGTAAGAACTCCTGGATCATCACTTATTCAATTCAATGAATAGATATAATGCAAAAAAAAATACAAAGAAACATTTATCCTTTGATCAAAATAAAGATAAGCGGCGGCAGTTTAAAAGAATAAAAATCGTTCCATTTATTTTTCTAAATTTATTCTTCTAACTCTTTAAATTTTTAAATTTTTTTAGTCCGGTTGCGAGGTCTAAATATAAATATTAAGTATGAATCATAGTTCTAATACTTTAGAATCTATTTATTTTCTATATTCCGTGCTACAGATATTTAAATAAATATCTGACGGGGTAAAGCCATCCCTATCAAGATAAGATGACGGATCCTTTTTTAGTTCTGTACTATCAATAGGATCAATTATAACAAGTCACACACTCATATTCCGGAAATACAGAAACAAAGAAGTTTCACGGTCGAACTACCAAATCAAAATGGAATAGTCGAAAAATCAAAGACCTAAATGCTAAACTTGACTTTATATTGAAAAGATAGTTAATCAGTTCTTGTGAATCTAATTCTCTAATTCATAGAAATTTCGTCCAGTAAAATGGACGAATTATAAATCTCTAAAATAATGGAGAGAAATACCGCAAATAGAGCCATTGCAATAGCCATCAAAGGGGTAGTTCCCCACCCCGGAGCGACTTTACCATATTCTGAATTCAATGGTTTCAATAAATCTCCTACAACAGTTCGTATTGGACCAGATCTAGAACTACCCTCAACGGTTTGTGTAGCCATCAATCCTATTTTTTTTTTTCATTGAGATCTGTTGACTTTGTATACCATTCCGCTGTAAATAAAGGATCTTACCATATAGATCCAGATCCATTGTAATCGCGATATTATAGAATAATGGAAACAGCAACCCTAATTGCCATCTCTATATCTGGTTTAATTGTAAGTTTTACTGGGTATGCCTTATATACTGCTTTTGGGCAACCCTCTCAACAACTAAGAGATCCATTCGAAGAACATGGAGACTAGTTGAAATAATGAGCCCCCAATATCGTAATATTGGGGGCTCTTTGCTTCAATTGAGATAATGAAAAATCATTTTATCCTTTTAGTTGGAACTATAGGGGGTTCTCTAAAAAAGATAGCGAAAAAAATGATTCCTAAAGTCGAGACTAAGAGGAATGTATAAACCAATGCTTCCATAGATTTGATCGTGGTTTACAATTATAGCTTTCATACCTGTTTTGGGGGATTATTTCCTAGATAAAGAAAAAAAAAATAACAAAAGTAAAACAAAATGGAATGATTGAAATCAACATTTATATAGTTCCCTATATTATATCCAATTCAAATAATAACAAAAAAGTGGAATCGAAAAGGAACAAACGAATGTTCTTTCTATGAGACTACCTGTTTTTTTGTACTTGGATCTCCAAGTTTTTGGAATGCTCCAAATTCTACTTGAGCATCCAAATCTGGATCAATACCAGCAAAAACATCTCTGAACAAGGTTCTAGCACCATGCCAAATGTGCCCGAAAAAGAAGAGCAGAGCAAACGAAACATGTCCAAAAGTAAACCAACCCCTTGGACTGCTACGAAAAACACCATCTGATTTTAAAGTAGCACGATCTAATTCAAAAATTTCACCCAATTGAGCACGTCGCGCATATTTTTTCACAGTAGCAGGATCACTATAACTGACTCCATTGAGTTCCCCACCATAGAATTCAACAGTTACACCGACTTGTTCGACACTATACTTCGATTCTGCCCTTCGAAAAGGAACATCCGCTCTAACAATTCCGTCTCCATCTACCAAAACAACCGGAAATGTTTCAAAAAAAGTAGGCATACGACGTACAAAAAGTTCACGCCCCTCTTTGTCCCTAAAAATAGGATGCCCTAACCAACCAACGGCTATTCCATCTCCATTGTCCATTGAGCCCGCTCTAAACAAACCGCCCTTTGCCGGATTATTGCCGATGTAATCATAAAAAGCTAATTTTTCGGGAATTTTAGACCAAGCTTCTGATAAACTTTTATTTTCGGCTAGCCCAGCACCAACTCTTCGATATATTTCTTGTTGGAAGTATCCCTGATCCCATTGATAACGAGTAGGACCAAATAATTCAATCGGGGTAGTTGCTGAACCATACCACATAGTTCCAGCAACAACAAAAGCTGCAAAAAATACAGCCGCGATACTACTGGAAAGGACGGTTTCAATATTTCCCATACGCAACCCTTTGTATAAACGTTGAGGTGGACGTACACTAAGATGGAAAAGGCCCGCTAATATGCCCAATGTCCCTGCTGCAATATGATGAGAGGCTCCCCCCCCCGGAACAAAAGGATCAAAACCATCCACACCCCATGCGGGATTTACGGATTGTACCCTTCCAGTTAGTCCATAAGGATCGGATACCCATATTCCAGGACCAAATAATCCTGTTACATGAAATGCGCCAAAACCAAAACACCCCACCCCTGCAAGAAATAAATGAATTCCGAATATTTTTGGCAAATCCAAAGACGGTTTTCCAGTACGTTCATCACAAAATATTTCTAGATCCCAATAGACCCAATGCCAAATAGCCGCCAAAAAGCACAAGCCCGAAAACACAATATGTGCCCCGGCCACACCTTCGTAACTCCAAATACCCGGATTTGTTATAGTACCTCCTGTGATATTCCAACCACCCCATGAATTCGTTATTCCTAAACGAGTCATGAAGGGTATAACGAACATACCCTGTCTCCACATTGGGTCAAGAACTAGGTCAGAAGGATCAAAAACTGCTAATTCATACAGAGCCATCGAACCGGCCCAACCAGCAACCAAAGCTGTATGCATTATATGGACAGAAAGTAAACGACCGGGATCATTTAATACAACGGTATGAACACGATACCAAGGCAAACCCATGAAAATACCTCTTTTATCAACATAAAATAGACACTATGTAACTTTATTGCACTGTAAAAAACTATACTCTGGCTCGTTCTCTTTTAGTAAATTATCTCAGATTAAAGAATTCATATTTGTTCTAGTTTTTTAGTAACAATGGAACATTCTATTCGTAGGAACAAAAAGAAGCAGATCTATTCTATATCCGATAAGTAACAATACGCAATGGTGGTGAGTGGTTACTTTTTTATATATGAGTGTTTCTATTGGATATGCGTGTTTCTATCAGTGAATGTAGAAATATCCAAGAATGACCTCTTGGTCAAAACTTTCCCGTATTCATTTAGTGTTATTTTTTTATTTCTGTCTGCTTACGTTCTCACACCAAAGCAAAGTTAGATAGACCACTTCATCTTTTTCTATTTTATGCCAATTGGTGTTCCAAAGGTACCTTTTCGAGTTCCTGGAGATGATGAGGCATCCTGGATTGACTTATATTGACTTATACAATCGACTTTTTCAAGAAAGACTACTTTTTTTAGGTCAAGAAGTAAACAGTGAAATATCAAATCAACTTGTTGGTCTAATGGTATATCTAAGTTTAGAGGACAAGAACAAAGATTTGTATTTGTTTATAAATTCTCCGGGCGGAGAGGTAATATCTGGAATGGCTATTTTTGATACTATGCAATTTGTAGAAGCAGAAGTACAGACAGTATGCGTAGGATTAGCCGCTTCAATGGGATCGCTTCTTTTGGTAGGAGGAGAAATTACCAAACGTCTAGCATTCCCTCACGCTTGGCGCCAATGATTCTTATTTGTAGAAAAAAAAAAGAAGACTATGCCTACGCCAATATTAAGTAAAAAAAGCATGGCACTTAGAGTTCGATATGCAAAAATAATTTTTTTATTCAAAACCATTAGATTATATATCGAAAGAGTAGTATGAAAAAGGGGTATTTAGGATTTTATCTGATCTATCAGAAGCCTCTTTTAGTGTCACAATTTTTTTTGTTTTCAGTTTTCACGCCAGAAAACTTTAACAATATTATATTTTATGAAAGAATAAAAAAAAAAAAAAGAAACTTTTGGATTGCTGAATAAAAAACTAGACGAAATAAGAAAGCAACGGAATCATCATAGTCTTTTTAAAATCGTCTCAAACAAAAAAGAAAGGTGGTTATTGGATTATTTTTTGATCTGGGTCTGAAATACCCGGTATATTTTATATTTCTTCAATGGAAGGTCAAAATCAATTTCATATTTATAGTGGAGCCGTATGCTATATAAAAAAGAAAAAAGATGTCTGCCTGTACGACTTTAAATTAAAATTTTATTTATTTGTTTTTTCTTTTTTATATCCCTTACCTACCTGATAATCCAAGATTTGGAGAAACACTTATTATGTTATACTCTCAGGGTAATGATCCATCAACCTACTACTTCTTTTTATGAGGGACAAACAGTAGAATGTATGCTGGAAGCGAATGAATTACTGAAAATGCGCAAAACTATGACAAATATTTATGCACAAAGAACAGGCAAACCTTCATGGCAGATATCCAAAGACATGGAAAGGGATCTTTATATGTCAGCAGAAGAAGCTCAAGCCTACGGAATTGTTGATATGGTAGCGGATTCCTTGTGAATAAAAAAAGAGCAGAAAGGATTCCTGATAACTACAGGATTTGAGATTTCATTTTTTCTTTTTAATCGTCTTACTAACCGGATTTAATCGAATCTAAATAATTCATAATCATCGGGTTAGGATTGATCTAAACCAGCTAATTATGTATATGACTCACCATGCCAACTATAAAACAACTTATTAGAAACGCAAGACAGCCAATCCGAAATGTCACCAAATCTCCCGCTCTTCGGGGATGCCCTCAGCGCCGAGGAACATGTACTAGGGTGTATGTGCGACTCGTTTAGATCATAGACTAAAATAAAAAAATATATTCTATTAATTATATTTAATTCTATTGTGTAAAAAGTTTATGGTTTCGATTAGTGCAAACCGAATCACCTTAATTTGCAATTTAAGATGAAAAAAACTTTCCCATTGGTAACAAATAGTTATCCATTAAGCGGGAAAAATCCAATTTCAAATAAAGATAAATGATGCCCTACCTAAATTTTGAACGGACTAAGAGGGTCAACTACCCAGCAAATCTTCATACTTAAATACCGTTACTGTATAGCTAGATTTCGTTGTGAAAGACCTATTACTAGATATTTCATGGGTAGAGCCCATAAGTGTGAACTGTACAAATTCACAATAACATTGATGAAATGAAGATTCAATGAAGGAAGTGGCTCCGGTGTATAGAGAGGACCTCACCGTTTAAAAAGTAATCATAGAAACGATGGAACCCACCATTTTTTTGTCTATTTCTATTTAATTGACTATGTTTTTTTAACTACCTAGTATCAATATCATTTATTATTTATAGGTTAAATACTTAGAAAAAAATAAAAAAATCGTGGTTGGGAAGGTTATAGTAGCAAAAGCCATTGGAATTTTTATTTTATACATTGGAAGAATCCATTTTGTTATTAATAGACTAGGAAGGATAAAAGAATAACTGAAAGAAAAAAATAAAATAGTTATTCATCAAAGTTTCATTTATTCAATGACCAGAATTAAACGAGGATCTATCGCTCGAAAACGGAGGACCAAAATTCGTTTATTTACATCAAGCTTTCGCGGAGCCCATTCAAAACTAACTCGAACTATTTCGCAACAGAAAATAAAAGCTTTGGTTTCGTCTCATCGAGATAGAGATAGGAAAAAAAGGGATTTTCGCGCTTTGTGGATCAGTCGAATAAATGCAATAATTGGCCAGAAAAAACAAAACGTATACTATATTTATAGTAATTTAATGTATAATCTGTACAAGAAGCAATTGCTTCTTAATCGTAAAATAGTTGCACAAATAGCTATATTAAAAGGGAATTGTTTTTTTATGATAGCCAACGATATCATAAAAAAATAAAAAAATCGTGGTTGGGAAGGTTATAGTAGCAAAAGCCATTGGAATTTTTATTTTATACATTGGAAGAATCCATTTTGTTATTAATAGACTAGGAAGGATAAAAGAATAACTGAAAGAAAAAAATAAAATAGTTATTCATCAAAGTTTCATTTATTCAATGACCAGAATTAAACGAGGATCTATCGCTCGAAAACGGAGGACCAAAATTCGTTTATTTACATCAAGCTTTCGCGGAGCTCATTCAAAACTAACTCGAACTATTTCGCAACAGAAAATAAAAGCTTTGGTTTCGTCTCATCGAGATAGAGATAGGAAAAAAAGGGATTTTCGCGCTTTGTGGATCAGTCGAATAAATGCAATAATTGGCCAGAAAAAACAAAACGTATACTATATTTATAGTAATTTAATGTATAATCTGTACAAGAAGCAATTGCTTCTTAATCGTAAAATAGTTGCACAAATAGCTATATTAAAAGGGAATTGTTTTTTTATGATTGCCAACGATATCATAAAAAAATAAAAATTCCCCGGAGACTGAACTCCGGGAAGGTCGTAGAATAGAAGAGATTTGTATGATAAAATAGAATTCATATGACAAAGTTATCAAAATAAATAAAACACCACGCTGAATAAAAAAAATGCTTCTTCTTCATCTATTATCTTTTGTCTTACAACGTAACAACCCCAATTGGATTGTCATATTTTTTCGAAAAAAAATATTAAATTAATCCGCATTTCATTTGAATTTAGATTCAAAATAGAATTCAATAGAATAATAAAGTAACTCTATTTTTTTTTTTTTTTTACGAACTGCAGTAGTTCTAGTGATCGACTCGCTTTTTTCATATTTTTTTTTTCATTATTAACAAAAGGTAATGAATTAACAAAAGGTAACAAAGATAAAATACGAGCTTGTTTTATAGCAATCGTAATTAATCGTTGTTGTTTTAAGGTCAATCTATTTACACGTCTAGATAATATTTTTCCTTGTTGACTAATAAATCGATAAAGTAAACTCATGTTTTTATAATCAATTCGATCCCCCGATTGGATCGGGGACAAACTCCTACGAAAAGATTGTTTGGATTTAAGAAAGAGTCGCTTAGATTTATCCATGGTTTGTTTATTCCTATACCGAAAACCCCATTTCTTATAAAAAAGGATTTATTTTATTTATATTCTTATTTTTTTTTTGTAATATATATTTGTTATATAATGAAATATATACTATATAATGGTATATATATATAATTTCATGTTATATAATATTATATATATAATATTATTTATATGTTATCTATAGAATTTATATATATATTTCAATTATAGAATATATCTTCTATCTGAAATATTAGTTATCATCTACTGTCTAAGGGTGACTTACAATTCATCCATTTTGTTTATTTCTTTATCTCTGCATGAATCGTATGTTTGCAACAAAAGGGACAGAATTTTTTCAATTCCAATCGACTAGGCGTATTGTGTCGATTCTTTTGAGTAATATATCTAGAAATACCCCTTGATTCCTTATTAACACTCTTTTTATCACAACTGGTACATTCCAAAATAACAGTTATTCGGATATCTTTACCCTTGGCCATGAACCTCCTTTGGTTTTTTTTGATTCACTTAACTCTTCGATTTTACGATTGCAAGCGAAGAATATAAAAGGAACAGAAAAAAATATAAGTTGATAATTCAAAATAAAATTATGAAAGGTTTTGTTCCGATTAATTTTATATAGTACAGTAATAATTGAGTAATACAATGATTTCGAACTATATTTGGAATCACAATACAGTACGTCATTTTTCATTTAAGTATCTTGTATGATATTATTGCCCCTGCCCTAGCATTACAATTCCATTTCTGGTCTCACTCTATTATTAATAGCAATGGAATTGAAGTATTAATTCAATTCCATTGAAAACTGGGCAAAATTTCGAGTTTCACCGAGGCCAAATCGACCTTTATTCTTTCCTCTTTTTTTTTTCAATCTCTAATCTTCGTTACCCCTTCCCGTGTCCATAATTAGAATGAAAAAAAGGGAAATGTCAATGCATCTGGGAATAAACGATTGATTTCTATCAAGAGACCCGCTAGAGCCACGAACCATAGAGTACTTGCCACTGGTGCCACAGAGAGATATGTTTTTAGATCTCGCATTTCAAATCCTCCTTCGTTTTTTCTTGTAATTTGTAATACTTAATTACATATAGGAATATGTATAAATTATAAATATTAATTAATATTAATAACCACTTGCTTTTGCCGGGGGAAATCTGAATTCAATTTGAATTATACAACGATTAATTAGATATTTTTTTTTATAGAGTATTCTTTTTATATTTTCTTTATTTAAATTATATTAAAATTTTATTATAATAACTATATTACTATATTTTGAATTTTTTGAAATTCATAATTTGATTTTTAATTTTTGATATTTTAATTCTATTTCATATTAATTAATATATATATATATATATTATTTATATTCTTTATTCTTATTATTATACTCTTTATATTGTTATTATTTATATATTCTATCTTTTTATTTAATTAAATAGAATAGTATCGGTCTATAGAAATAGAATATTTTTGTTTTTTCATATTCGATATTTTATTTATACGAGATAAGAAATAAAAAAAAACAAAAAAATGCAAGGATCTATGATCTATATAATGGAAAAATGTGGAAAAGAAGACAAAAATTCTTTACAATGATACTGTAAACCAATTGAAAGAGGGATGTAGCGCAGCTTGGTAGCGCGTTTGTTTTGGGTACAAAATGTCACAGGTTCAAATCCTGTCATCCCTATCGCTAACTATTAGTTATCGTAATAAAAGTAACAATAGATCCATTGAGACCGATTCAAATTGGACATACATACTCAATATGAATTGTTTTCCATATTGAGTATGTATGCATGCAAGATGTATTGGCATCACATAAAATTATTTATGAAAATAAAGCGCTCTTAGTTCAGTTCGGTAGAATGCGGGTCTCCAAAACCCGATGTCGTAGGTTCAAATCCTACAGAGCGTGATTTGTTAGATTGAGAATGACACTGAAATAATGGCATAACAGTCTAATATAAAGTATGAATTTGATCTCCTGTGAATTTGGATTCAAACAAACAAATAAAAAAGGAATAGGAAGTCAAATCACCACGTCGGTATTGTACATATAGTTAAAACTGCTAGTAGAAAACCGAAATAACTGGTTATAGTGGGCATAAGGAAACTAGATGAAATATGTTCTTTATTATACATATGTTTATAAAGCACTTTCCTAAGTTTCTTTTTTTTGAGATAAAAACAGGAAACGAAGCAAAAAATACCACTTAAAAGATACAATTGAAAATAATGGATTCATGAATCCATTATTACGTACGAACAAAAAGAAAAATATAATTACATAGGTAAAAAATCAATTAATCATCTGTGACATCTACCCGTCCTGCGATTCCAAATCAACAGATTTTTTGATCAACTCATGAGCTGAGTAAACTAATCGAATGAAAAATTTTTTATTCGATTAGTTTAGAACAAAAGAAGAGAGTGACCCTGACTTCTTGACTTTGATTTTTAACTTATTCTATTTTGTAATATATTCCATTCTTCTAATACCTTGAACGAAAAGAAAAGGGTATTAGATCACTTGAAACTAGGGGTCCGCGGTTTTTTTTGTCTTTTCATCATATCATATTTTATTTGAATTTTTTTATTTTAACTCTATCCTTGTAATTAAAACAAGAAAGATAGAGCCTTAGCCTTGACAACCCCAAAAAGTATATTTCTCGATTTCTTATCTAATTGAATTCTATAAATATTCTAATTTGCTTTATTAATTATTAGAAACCACTTCATCCCATTAAAATTTTTATGGATCTTTAGTTTCTTTTCTAGTCCGAAGCTAATAATGAATGTAGAGAACCCTCATCTTATAGTCTTAAACTTTGAGGAATTTTCTATTCAGTATATCGAAACAACCAACAAAGAAAAAACAAATAAATTTTATTTTCTAGTACTTGATCTCGCCACTGATTGTGAAATTTCGTTGCTGTGTTAGAAAAAGGATAGGTATACTGATTCGGTATACTCGAAAGAGACCCTTGGTACAAAATTGACGATCTAACAAAGATTGGATTTCAGTAAATTTATACTTACTGATTTGATCTTTTTTGGAATCGATCCCCCTTTGACTGTATAAGAATATGTGGAGCTCGGCATGTCTGGAAGCACAGGAGAACGTTCTTTTGCTGATATTATTACCAGTATTCGATACTGGATTATTCATAGCATTACTATACCCTCCCTATTCATTGCGGGTTGGTTATTTGTCAGCACGGGTTTAGCTTACGATGTATTTGGAAGCCCCCGGCCAAACGAGTATTTTACAGAAAGCCGACAAGGAATTCCATTAATAACTGGGCGTTTTGATTCTTTGGAACAACTCGATGAATTTAGTAGATCTTTTTAGGAGGCTCCAATGACCATAGATAGGACCTATCCCATTTTTACAGTACGATGGTTGGCTGTTCACGGACTAGCGGTACCCACCGTTTCTTTTTTGGGATCGATATCAGCAATGCAGTTCATCCAACGATAAACCTAATCCGAATTATAGAGCTACGACACAATCAAACCCAAATGAACAAAATGTTGAATTGAATCGTACCAGTCTCTACTAGGGGTTATTACTCTTTTTGTACTTGCTGTTTTATTTTCAAATTATTTCTTCAATTAATAGAAGAAAAGGGAATAGTATATATATATATTAGGAATTCTCTTATGCCATTCGGAAGGATATCATTTCATAATTATCTATGACTGTTTAGGTCTTTAGCATGACTGACTACTTGATCAAATGTGGAGGAAAGTGGGATAAATGGCCGATACTACTGGAAGGATTCCTCTTTGGATAATAGGTACTGTAGCTGGTATTGCCGTGATCGGTTTAATTGGTATTTTCTTTTATGGTTCATATTCCGGCTTGGGATCATCCTTGTAGTAATCGGATGAATTTAGTTTTTGAAATGAAAGCATAAGAACTCAACAGGGATCCACTCTTTCTTTGACGAATTCGAGGGGGTCCCGTTGAGTTCTTCATAATCAAAATCTTTTTGTAAATGACTCAATAGATAACTTTTTGGTATGTTTCAAAAAACTCCATTTCATTTTTTTAGGATGTTTTTGAAAAATGAACTTCTTCAAAGAAAAGTAAAGAAGGAATACTTCTTGGAGATGTCGCAATAAAATAGTATTCTATATGAAAGAATTCTATTTTGTAAGAATTATTATATAATGTATTATATTTATTATATAATATATATTTTCTACCACTCAAATATTCTGTAGAACCTAACTTTTTTGATACTATACTAATGAAATAGTACTCGAAATCTATTTGAGTCTCTAAAAATATCGAATCAAGATTTCATTCTTATTTTTTAAGTAAATTTAAGAAGTTCTATTTAGTGAATCAAATTCACGCTCTTTTTTGTTTGTCCATTACTTCACTACGTATCTATTTCGATATAAACAAGAAGGAATTGGACTCTAGGAAAAGATAAATTATCCATCCTAGAATCCCCTTTTCTCCATTTCTATTCCCACATTACTTAATATTCTTTGCCTATTTTTTAAGATTTAGTATCGAGTCGAATTTAATTGAAATTTGATTACAATAGAAAGGGATTAATATATTTCTATTGTAGTACATTGAAATGTAAAAACAGCGACATAATCATATGGTTCTAATTGATTATAGCGTTGAAAAAAAAGCAAAGAACCAAAGTCAAACAGTCTTCTTCCCAATATATATACTATGACTGACTAGTTCTACAGTACAAGGAATTCTCTAAATATGGTAGAAAAAGAGTGTAGAGAACCAAAGGTCTTTACATAATTTATCAACAAAAATGGAGTTCTTTTTACGAGCTTAATATGTTGATAAATCTGAGTACCTAGAAATTCATTTCGGACAATTGAACCTTCTCAAATTGTTTCTTTTTAAGAACCAAAAAGATTTGTGCCAAAATAATAGATGCGAAGAAGAACAGGAGACCTTGGACACGTAACGGATCTTGAAGGACTATTTCTGCATCCCCCTGACCAAATCCACCCACATTAGGATTACTAGTTAATGGTTGATCAAGTTTGATGGATTCATCCTCTGAAACAAGAAGTTCTGGTCCTGGAGGTATAATATCAATCACTTCACGTCCATCCGCGGCATCCACTATCGTTATTTCGTATCCACCTTTTTCTTTTCGTATGATTTTGTTTACTATTCCAGTTACTGTAGCATTATAAACATTATTATTACTCTTACTCCCGTCGGGATAAATCTGACCTCTTCCTCTGTTACCGCCTACGTATATAGGATATTTTAAGAAGTGAACATCTCTCTTAGTAGCGGGATCTGGAGAAAGAATAGGAAAGGTAATTTCACTATATTTCTTTCCAGGAACAGGGCCTACCACAAGAATATTTTTTTTTGTGGGACGATAGGTTTGAAAAGACAAATTACCTATCTTTTCTTTAATCTCGGGCGAAATACGATCAGGAGGGGCCAATTCAAAGACCTCTGGTAAAATAAGAACAGCCCCCACATTCAAAGCC
Source organism: Cicer bijugum (assembly GCA_037974875.1). NCBI lineage: Eukaryota > Viridiplantae > Streptophyta > Magnoliopsida > Fabales > Fabaceae > Cicer > Cicer bijugum. The sequence continues at coordinate 17,287,482 of JBBPBT010001132.1, read as the reverse complement.
CCCTTTTTACCATTAGCAAGAACTTGTTTCACTTGCATATCATAAGGAATTCGAACAACAGCTTCAAATACCGTATCGGGAAGTACAGTTTGTGGAACCTCAATATCTACCGGCTTATTAGCTAAATGACAATTAGCACATACAATCCGCCCGGTAGCTTCTCGCGGATTTTCATAACCTTGCTGGGCAAAAATGGGATATGCATATGAAATAGGTGCTCCAGTTATTATATAGATCATGAGCAATACGGAAATGGATCGAGTAATCTCTTCCTTTATCCAAGAAAAAGCCTTTCTAGTTTGCATGGTCCAATCATTGATCCTGAAAATTTCTACAATAAGATTAGGTAGGTTACTGGCATGGTTCCCTATCCATTATTCCGCTATTTACTGAAATTATTTTCCTAGAATATAGGAAGAATACGAGTAGAACGAAAAAGAAAAAGTCAATTTTGGAATGTTTAGCTTTTATATAAACAAATAAACTTTTTAATTGGATCAGTGAATCATTTTTTCAGTCATTCATGGAATGATAAATCACTACAAGCGACGGAGATACGCGATTTAAATAACGGAAAATCCAGTATTTTAAAAAAGTATCTAAAATAACTGGAAAAGTAGAAAGAAGACCGGATATAATTTGATCATTCTGAGTAAATCCAAAATCTTTATAGACCGACCCAATCATTAGTTCCCAACCATGAGTCGAGTGTAATCCTATACATAAATCTGTTAATAAAAGAATACAAAAAGCTTTTATTGTGTCACTTAAGTTATATAGAAATTCTTGAACCCAAGAGTTCAGAATTATGATTTCTTGATTACCCCTAATAGAATAACCACTTAGAATAAGCAAACAGATTAAATTTGTAAAAAAATGAAAAATTGTATGGATACGATCTTGGTTGTGCGTCTTGATCAATTGGATGATTTCTTTGTAGATTTCGATACGAAGGTTTTGTAAAGGTGTTTCCGGGTATTCCTTTAGCATTTCATTCAAGAGGAAGAGTTCCTCGAACTCTATGAATTTCTTTAAAATACTTTTTTCTTGAATGATATTCACGAAAATTTCGGATTGTTTCGTATTCCACCAATTAGTAATCCAAGATTCAAAACTATTCTTAAATGTAAAAGAGATGCACCAGGGCAAAAAGACTATAGATGTAAGACATAGAAGGGGAATGAATGCTTTCTTTTTTGCCATTTTTCATCTTTAATGAACTCAGTTTCATCTCATTTATCAACTATATATATAATAATAATTTTTCTATTAAGCATAAGTTCTATTATAAGTAATAAATCTTAGCTCTATATCAATTTCTAATTTACTCATAAAAATTGATAATTTATTCTTGCTTTTTTTTTATTTGTAATTCGGAAGTTCGTTTTTTATTTTCATTTGAAAAAAAAAATACAGAAATCAATTAAAAAAAGAAAAAAAATCCACCGCCAATTTCAATGAAGAAGAAAAATAGTTGTATCAAAAAATTTCAAAAAATAAACGTTTTCTTAAAGAAAACATTTATTTTTTGAAATTTTTTGATACAACTATTTTCATTGGTAGACTCAAGAATATGGAACTATTTCCATTGGTACACTCAAGAATCTGGACAAGTCCCAAGCTTTTTGTATAACGTTGCGTGGAGTCCTATCATAATAATCATCAACAGGAGTCAAGGGAATGGTCCCTTGTTCTCTGGTTTGCATATAAAGGACACCGCTACTAGGTTCTGGGTTAGGGTTAGCTTGTAGTATGAGGGACTGAATATCTTCCATACGAACTCGGAGAAAAATACGACGATATGTTCCAGGAAATCCGTAACGAAAAAAACACACCATTCTTTTTTTTTTATCAAAAAAATTATAACCACTACCCACATTCCAAAAAATGAGAAGCCACCAATGAAAACTTAGAAAGAGACCAGCGATTCCATAGAAAGTCAGTGTGACCCCTTGTGGCAAAAAAGGAACTACAAATTCGGACGAAATGAAAGAGAAAAAATGCCTACCATAATAACTAGAAACTGAAATATATAACACTCCTAATGAACCTAAAAAAGTGAAAGAAGCCCAGAAGAAATTGATTGGTTTTCGGGACCTGTTACAATGTCAAGCCATGCGTCTTGTGAGCGACAAACATATTTTCCTAATCCCAAAATGAATTTTGGAACATAAACGAATAAAGCAGACATTACAATTAATACAAGGCCCACTAAAAACACATAAACGTTTATCATAAAATGGGGTACCTCAATTTTAAATTTGTACCTGTGCAAATAAATGGAACTTTCAAAATATATATATATATATCAGACTTGTTACTACTGCCCGTATCTAAAAAATCTTGTTTTTTTGAACATAAAGAAATAAAGAAGCCATTGCAACTGCCGGAAATACTAGGCCGACTAAAGGAACAAAAAAGGAAGGTAAGTTTATCATAAAATGGGGTACCTCAATATTAAATTTGTACCTGTTATTTTTTGTTGATTCTTAGATTAATATTTGGATTATTATTATATTGTAATAAATCCTTTGTCCCGTCCATTGTAGCACGTGTGTCGCCCAGGGCGTAAGGGGCATGATGACTTGACGTCATCCTCACCTTCCTCCGGCTTATCACCGGCAGTCTGTTCAGGGTTCCAAACTCAATGTTGGCAACTAAACACGAGGGTTGCGCTCGTTGCGGGACTTAACCCAACACCTTACGGCACGAGCTGACGACAGCCATGCACCACCTGTGTCCGCGTTCCCGAAGGCACCCCTCTCTTTCAAGAGGATTCGCGGCATGTCAAGCCCTGGTAAGGTTCTTCGCTTTGCATCGAATTAAACCACATGCTCCACCGCTTGTGCGGGCCCCCGTCAATTCCTTTGAGTTTCATTCTTGCGAACGTACTCCCCAGGCGGGATACTTAACGCGTTAGCTACAGCATTGCACGGGTCGATACGCACAGCCGCTTAGTATCCATCGTTTACGGCTAGGACTACTGGGGTCTCTAATCCCATTCGCTCCCCTAGCTTTCGTCTCTCAGTGTCAGTGTCGGCCCAGCAGAGTGCTTTCGCCGTTGGTGTTCCTTCCGATCTCTACGCATTTCATCGCTCCACCGGAAATTCCCTCTGCCCCTACCGTACTCTAGCTTGGTAGTTTTCACCACCTGTCCAGGGTTGAGCCCTGGGATTTGACGGCGAACTTAAAAAGCCACCTACAGACGCTTTACGCCCAATCATTCCGTACCCATTACCCACACTTTAACTAAAATAAATCGATAAATAAATATTATTTTGTGATTAAATTTAAAAAGGATAAATACCACCTATAGTCCCTTAACTTAATTTCAGTTAACGTTTTAGTCCTTTATTTTTTCTTCTCGATTTTGTCCTTTATTTTAATTTTAAGTGACAATTTAATCTTTTTTGTTTTAAAATGTTAACAATGTAATCCTTTTTTTTACAAAAATTCATCAAAATTTTCAAACAAAACTCATAAATTTAATTATATTCTTTAATATAAAATAAACTTTATCAAATTTGTAACTCAAATCTTCAAATAAACTCATATTTGTCATTCTTTATTTGATGTTGTTAGAGATAAAAATATGAGTTTATTTAAAGATTTAAGTTATAAATTTGATGAAATAGCATTATATTGAGGATGATAATTAATTTTATGTGTTTTGTTTGAAATTTATGATGAATCCTTTGAAATTTTGCATAAAATAAGGATAAAATTGTTGATATTTTAAAATATAAAAGATCAAATTGTCACTTAAAATTAAAATAAAGGACCAAATCGGGGGAAAGAAAAAGATAAAAGACTAAAACCTTAACTGAAATTAAGGTAAGGGACTATATGTGGTATTTACCCATTTAAAAATTATCCAAATATCATAAATGAAATCATAAAATATTATAAACCAAAATATTTTCTATCTCAAAACATTTCAAGTGAACACTCGTTACAATACACATTCAAATATCCATAATAATATTTTATGAAGTTGCAAGTCTTACCACAATATTATTTGAGATCAGTAAAAATAATTTATAAATTGCAAGTATAATTATAAAGACACAATTAATAAGATATAATTCTTAGTTATAAAGTCACAATTATTTAACTATTAATCATAATCAAATTCTTAAAATGTTTGCAAACGTTTATCTTTTGATTTGATTATAAATATTGTAATGATTTAATGATATTAATGGATATTAAAACACAAAGGAAAACGATTAATTAAACTAAATATTAATATAATAAACAAATAAATAAATAATATATTTATATAAGTGCGGGTGCGGGGTGGGTACTATAGTACCCATACCCGTATCCATATCCGCTTAATTTTGCGGGTAATTACCCGTCCCCGTGCCCATACCTATTATGCGGGTTTTTACCCTACCCATTGTGGGTTTTTTTTGCGGGTACCCACTGGGTCTGAGTCTAATTGTCATCCCTAAATAATACGTAGTCAAATAGAATCTTACGGATTATTAAAATAAAAGTGGTGATTTTGAGATACTTGTTCACGTGTATATTTGATGTGTTGAAGTTATTGAGCTATAACTATGAACATCCATGAGAATATAAATGTAATATTTTGTGTGATTAAAAAATTTAATCTAAAATATTTTGTCTTTGTAGTTGTCTAAGTGACTGATTATTTGTGTTTTAAATATTGTTATCTTTGTAGTTGCCTAAGTGGCTAATGACTTTTAAATATCATTATCTTTGTGGCTGCCTAGGTGGCTGGTGATTTGTGTTTTAAATATTGTTTTCTTTGTGGATGCCTAAGTGGCTGGTTATTTGTGTTTTAAATATTGTTATCCTTGTGGTTGTCTAAGTGGCTGATGATTTGTGTGATTATTTAAGTGAGTGGTGTCATGTACTTTTTGAGCATCATTATCATTTCATAATATATCATATGCATCTTTGTGGATTCCTGTGTGGCTGATTTAATTTTTCCCTATTAGTATGAGTGTGACTTCTGTGTGGACGCATGTGGTTGGTTATATCTGGATCATATATGTTTAGAAACATGCATAACTTATATACATTTTATTGTTATTTTTATTTAATTATTTTCTCTACGATTGTTACTTATTTAGATACATTTTATGACTTTTGATATATCTTTGAGAATTATTAAATAATCAATTTCTTTAAATCTTTTATTACAAAAGGATTTTATATTCATATTTTATGGTTGTTATTTTATTATTTGATTTAATTTTTGTTGTGGGATAAAATGACCCCTTACACCAACATTTAGGTACTAATGATCTCAAAGAGTTGCATCACGTGTGTGAAATCTTTTACTTAAAAATAATGTTCTATATTACAAAAAGTTGTTTTATATTACAAAAAATTGTGTGGCACATTGTAAAGTTATTTATCCGTTATTATTAACTTTTAATAGAAATATGGAAGTGAGATTGTATTCCCTATTAAATAATTGAATGTCTTTAATTTCAATCAACATTGTTTCTTTTGAATTTTACTTAAAGAATTTATTTTATTTTGGAACATAAATAAATATCAATCTAACAACTGTAATATTAATTTTGCAAATGAATAAATAAATAATATTTTAGTAAATTATATTACATTCTTTTACAAAAAAAAATATTAAATTATTTTTACAGATCTTCAATTTATCACATGATGAACTACTCCTAAAAAAAATAGTTGTTTCTAATATATATATATATATATATATAT
>JBBPBT010001132.1:17252965-17270853 GCA_037974875.1 Cicer bijugum | reverse complement strand
ATTTATTTAACTTTTTTTTTTTTAAAATAACCTTATAAAATTTATTGAGTTTATGTTTCCAATGACAAGAAAAAGTCATTTATTTTGTTTTGATTTTCAACCTTCAATTTGTTTATATTAAATATCATTCAAAGGAGTAATTTGGAAAACACAAATAATTTTTTGGTAAATTTTAGAGCATTAATTGATTTTCTTAATAAGTGTGAATTAATTTTTTTTTTTTTTGTAATTTGGAACTGAAGGAGTCAGATTCAACTCTTCTCTACGACATAGATACTACATAAACGCTATTTGAAATTTGAGGTTGGTTCTGAATCTCTTGAGCCACATATCTCAACTCACTTAAATTTTTTATTATAAAAAATAACAACGAACTTTTTAACAAATTAAAGTAAGATTAAAGACTCAATTTGATCCCTCACAATTTGAATACAATTTTAATTTGATACAAGTTAGTTTACAACAAATTATAATATTCAAATTAATCTTTGATAATTTCATATGCATGTTAAAACAGTTCCTTGGGAAAATTTAATCTTTAATTGATGACGTGTCATATAAAAATACCAACTTAAAACAATTCAGAAAGGTGATTTTGATAGTTTTTTTTACACTAATAAATATAATAGAGTGTTAGATCAACATCACTCTAATAAAATTCGAATTTTCCTGCCACAAAGACCAAAATCTATCACTCACTAATCTGGGCCAAATTGGGTCCTTAATTAATATGGAAATAATAATGAATAGAATTCCATTTTTGTGTGGTGTTTAACAAGAACACTGCTATTCAATTATTGTCCTCGTTCCGGATTTAATGCATTTATTGTATAGACAGTGACACAAGAAGATAACTTCTTCAAGTTCAAAAAAGAGGAGGACAACTTCATTATATGAGTCAATAGATGTTAAATAATTGTTTATAAATTACTACCTTTTTGTGTTTTTTTTACTATTGGAGTCTCGATTGTATTGTTCTTTCTTCATTTTCTATGCTTGGGTTGGCCCCTACGTAGTTTTTTTCTTTTTACTTTCTAACCTTTTTGTTTTACTCAATTTACTTTTTTACTTTTGGAAAAGGAAAATGTTGTGTTTTTCAAATGGTAGCGATAAAATGTAAATGAAATAAAGTGATTAGACGATTGGTTTTGTAGTTTAGATCACATTCATAAATAATTATTACAGAATTAAGTAATAAGTCAAGAGTTCTAAGCCGTACTAAAATATATTTCATCCGAATGAGTGTAATTTTAGTAAAAATATTATTTAAAAATAAATATCATCTATAATTTTTAATATAATTGTAATTATTTTAGTCTATATTACTTTTAAATAATTACTATATATATAACTTTTAAAATATTATAATATTTTATTTTAATAATAATAAAAAATCTACTAATAATTAAAACAGATAACTTGGTAGAATACACTTTTTTTTTTCTAATTGTTAAATTTTTTAATATAAGTACAAAATATTTAAATGATACTTACTGTAAGATAAATAGAGTAAATAAAAATAGGATTATTCTAACAAATACTCCTAAGACATTTGACAAAGGAAAAAAATACAAAATAATTTTGAATTAAAGATTATACTTTTTATAATTTCAAAGTAAAAATTACATAAATTTCAATATTTTTTATAAGTTAATATTTCCCATAAAAATAAGATAAAGAAAACGTATGTTTAGTTACTATAATACTTCAACTACAAACAATGTTGTTTACATTTGTTTAATAGAAAAAAGTACAAAACATTATAACAGTATATTAAATATTTTCCCTCTTGGTTCGTTAGTTGGAACTTGGAAGTTAAGACAAATGCCTTAATTGGATAATAATTCACATGTATTATCTACGCGTCTATATCTTGTAGCTCAATCTTGACCCATGTGTAACAACTTTAAATCTAGGGATGGCAATTAGACCCAGACCCAGTGGGTACCCGCAAAAAAAACCCACAATGGGTAGGGTAAAAACCCGCATAATGGGTATGGGTACAGGGACGGGTAATTACCCGCAAAATTAAACGGGTATGGGTACGGGTACGGGTACTATAGTACCCACCCCGCACCCGCACTCGCATTTATCTAAATATATTATTTATTTATTTATTATATTAATATTTAATTTAATTAATTGTTTTCCTTTATGTTTTAATATCTATTAATATCATTGGACCATTACAATATTTATAATCAAATCAAAAGATAAACGTTTGCAAACTTTTTAAGAATTTGATTATGATGATAGTTAAATAATTGCGACTTTATAACTAAGAATTATATCTTATTAATTGTGTCTTTATAATTATACTTGCAACTTATAAATTATTTTTACTGATTTCAAATAATATTGTTGTAAGACTTGCAATTTGAATGTGTATTGTAACAAGTGTTCATTTGAAATGTTTTGAGTTTGAAAATATTTTGGTTTATAATATTTTATAATTTAATTTATGATATTTGGATAATTTTTAAATGGGTAAATACCACATATAGTCCCTTAACTTAATTTCAGTTAACGTTTTAGTCTTTTATCTTCTTTTTTCCCCTGGTTTGGTCCTTTATTTTAATTTTAAGCGACAATTTGATCTTTTATGTTTTAAAATGTCAACAATTTTATCCTTATTTTTTGCAAAATTTCAAAAAAATTCATTAAAAATTTCAAACAAAACACATAAAATTAATTATCATCCTCAATATAATGCAATTTCATCAAATTTATAACTTAAATATTTAAATAAACTCATATTTTTATCTCTAACAAAATCAAATAAAAAATGGCACATATGAGTTTATTTGAAGATTTGAGTTATAAATTTGATAAAGTTTATTTTATATTAAAGAATATAACTAAATTTATGAGTTTTGTTTGAAAATTTTGATGAATGTTTGAATTTTTGTAAAAAAAAGATAACATTGTTAACATTTTAAAACATAAAAATTAAATTGTCACTTAAAATTAAAATAAAGGACTAAATCGGGAAAAAAAAATAAAGGACTAAAACGTTAACTGAAATTAAGTTAAGGGACTATAGGTGGTATTTACACTTTTAGTTAAAGTGTGGGTAATGGGTATGAGTACGAGCACTTAGGTACCCAGAGGGTAAGGGTACGGGTATTAAAGTTGATACCCAAGAGGGTACGGGCACGGGTATGGGTATTTTTTTAAATTGCGGGTATGGGTACGGGTACTATAGTACCCTACCCATACTCTACCCATTGCCATCCCTATTTAAATCCTTTTGTTTTTTTATTAATTTTTTTATTCCACTATACAAATTTGTATTATAATAAGATTAAGAATACATTTGACCTCAAGTCTATTTTGGGTGATTTTATAAAGGATAATTTTAAATTCATCTTTTAAATTAAGAATTAGTTTAAAAGGCTTCTTTTACATTCAAAAATCATATAGATTTAAAAGTCTATTCGAAACACTTATTCAAAGAACCAAAATCGAGAGATAAATAATATCTTAAACTTTATATAAATTATTTTCGGTCAAAATATCCTTTTATAAATCTTAATACCTAATTATCTAATAACTATTATCCCTACATGCTAATGGTACTCTTGTGCTATTTAACATTTTATATAACAAATCTTGCCTTTTTTACAAAGAAGTTAAACTTATTTGTGTAGTTTTAAATAAATCAAAGAAGGAATCGGTTGGAATACCAATTTTTTATTGTTTAGTTTATGTACAATTTAATAAAATTGTTATGGTCTTTATTTTTCATATGTTGCTCCAGTCAATTTATTAAAGTATAATAATACACTAATACTTTTTATAAAGGTATTTTTTAAACAATAATATTCAATTAAAAATAGTTATTTTATATGTTAGAAATCAATCTTACAATTAACTAATCCATCCGCGGCACAAAACAGACAACTAATATATAATAATAGTAATATAATAATAAACTTTAAAATAAATAATAATATAACAAAATCGTATAGTGAAATCCATTCAAATTTCAAATGGGACTTGAGTCCAACTAAATGTTGAAACTGTATGTAATATTGGACTTTGAGTTTATAAAGAATAAGAATTGATTCAACATATTATAAACTTTGACTATATCTGTGTCATTTTATCAATACACAAATAAAAGGTTCAAAAGAAAAACTCTAAGCTTTATCTTCACCATTGTTCAATCCAAAAAAACAAGGATGTCCTTCCTAAGAGGAATTTACTTGACACTTCTACGTATAAACCTCACAACTACGTATTATCTAAAAATATCAAATTACTCTTGAGTAGTATACAGTTAACAAAAATATCATTTTTCTTCAATATATAAAAAATTCGGAACTTTTGACCAATAAACGAGTGTTTTTTATCATATATTGTTTATGCGTAAAATTTTCAAAATATATATTTTTACAGGGTCTTTCATGAGTGAAATATTTGAAATTCAAAATTATTCAAGAAATTTCAAAAATTGAAACTCTCAACAAATTTTTTCAGTAAATAGTGGCATTTCTTATAAGTTTCCAATTTTCTATTGTACTTAACTCAAATGTTAACCTATATTTCAAGATCACATTTTAAGATATTAAATATAGAAATTTTACTTTAGAATTTGTTTTTTTAATTTTTTTTAAAGTTAAAAAGATTTGTTGTCAACTAAAATTTTACTTTTAAAATTTGTAACATCTACTCTTATGTGTCTTAAGAACATATATGTTAGCGAGACCAAAAAATAAATTCCCTCATGTTATAACACATTTTAAAAAATTGGATTTTATATCCCCTAAATTATACATATATCTTTCCATTTATAATTATAATTTGTGTACCTTAACTTCCCAACATACCCTATGTGAATAGCGAAAATAAAAACAAAATTAGATAACTAACAATATTTCCACATTCCAAAATTTTTGAAAACCTAAATTTTCTCTTTAACTTCTCGAATGAAAATTCCATTAGTTATTTTCATACTAAATTTAGCTTTTCGAACTTTCGAGTACACAATATAACTAACAGAAAATTTGAAAACTGAAATTTCTGGTTAAAAATTATAACCATAAATTTAATTTTCGAAATTTATAATTTGAAACATAACTACCAGAAATTTATGAAAAATGAAAAAAAAAGAAAGAGGAACAAAGAGATGCAACAAAAGCATCAAGAGGATTATGTGTTCGGCCTGAGTTTGATGACGCAGTGAATCAAGATCCTGTATTTTTTGTGAATCACATACAACAAGAGGAGTAGTATGATATTGAGTTTGAGGATCAAATGCATCAGGAAGAGCAACAATCAGATCTTGTGCATGACTCTTTTTCTTAGAGGACCGTTCAATCTTTCCATCTTTAAAGACTACGAACATTGCATTACAACTAGAATGTAAAATGAGCAAGTTAGTAAACAATTTATTTTATTACATAGTATAGTCTTTATAACATAATATATATAGTTTAATATATTTATAATATAGTTTAGTAGTAATTAAATTAATAGTATAATTTATTGTGTGTTATTTTAATTAAATATGATAGATATGCATTGAAAGTTGTTTCAAATAGCAAAAAACAAGATAAACTCGTTGATATTAGATATGTATTATCTAGTAAGATAGATCAATCGATTATTAGATCAGGTTTACGTCATCTACAAAGATGTAATTTGTATATGATTGATGATAGTCATATATCTCCTTCTTCTGATAGATGGTTCACAGAAACTGTTTCATTTCATTTGTCATTTGATGAAATGATTATTACTCTTAACGATGTGAGGGGTATGTTGGGAATATCATGTCAAATTTTCATAAAATGAATTGTTGTATATATACTCTTTGTAATCCTTACTTATCTCAAATGTTCCTTTTATTTTCATAATTTGCAACCTCAACATGTCAACCATACCATCTCATGCCTTACAAAAATCTCATTTACTGTATTTCAAAAATTTCTTCAATTATCAATGAGCAAAATCAACCATAATATTCAAAGCATAAAAAATGATATTTAAATAAAAAATATATCAAACATACATGTTTAATCATAAACATGTATAAATATAAAACAAAATACGAAGATTTAATGACATACCTATTGGTCATAGTATTTCTTAGATGCAACACCCGATTGGTATATGTTTCAATAAATCTTTCCTTGTGAGGAGTCACTAATATGTTCTTTGACATAGTCAAAGAAAATGATATTATCGATACATGTTTGCTTAAACATCTGCTAAAGTTGTTCGTACTCGTTATCTTTATAACAATAAACAATTTTCCTCCACAAATCTAAAATGGGTTCCAATATGTGTTTCTTCAATATATATTGTTTGCATTTGGCACTAATATTTTTGTTGACATGAAATTGACAAAGTAAATTTGTTGAAGATGGAAGTACAACTTCAATTGCATTCATAAAGGTAAGTTCTCTATCGGTTACAATCACTTGCATAAACGACGTATTTTAAATAAACAATTATTTTAACTTCTCTAATGTCCAACAAAAAATTTATTAACACTCATTATATAAGCAAATGCAATGTTGAATGTCAACTTAGCTGAAATTTTACAACAATTTCAAACAATGGTAATATATACTTGTTGATTTTTTAAGTACAATCCATGGTCAATATAAAAATAAACATATTCACAATTTTTTTTTTATATTTTATTATATAGTGTAGTTACATGAACGTATAATAATTTCATTTTATAGTAAAAAGAACAAGTAACTTTACCAACTTCATATATAAAACATTTCTTTATTTTTTTATCTTTCTTTTTATGCGAAAAATATTATGATTTTAACATGTTATTATATAATAGGGACAAGAAGTTTGTGGAATTGTGGTAGGAACAAGCAGCGGCGGATCCAGAAATTTCCTTTGATAGGGCTAAAAAATAGTTTATGTATAATCTAACCTTTAATTATTGGTTGAGTTCTATAAAAAAACTTGGTCTTGAGTGAATCACTAGTAGACAAAAACTGATTGATGTTGTTGGGTTGGGAGGAGACGATGACATAGACTTAAAAGAAGTTGTTTCAATAGAGAGCGTAGAAATTTTGATTGGAAAGTGGAAATGCCTACAAAGGAAACAAGTAAAGAGAAATTAGGGTAATGAAAAGTTAGAAAGTAAATGTGTATGAAGGATATGGCAAATGGAATAAGTATAAGATAATGATCCTATTAGAAGATATAAAATTGATTTGGTAGCTGAAGTGAGAAAGGTGGTCTCGAATTCAATATCCATCTCCAATAAATACTAACAAATTAACGATTAATATCATTTGTTGTTAGAAAAAAGTGGACTAGTAAGGCATCGAGGCTGAAAAAAATACAAATTATTGTTTTTTAACAAAAAGTTGGACTAATGAGCAATATAATAGTAGTAGCTATAAAAGTGTGGAAATTCTTGTGGGGCTTGAGCCACCAATAAGCTTCAAGTGCATTTGCCCCTGAGTACAAGATCATGGAAGAAACTAACTTTGAAATAATTTTTTTAACCCTTTAAGTCCGTTCATGGTGGTTTTTGTTTTTTATTTTGAAATTTTCAAAAACTATAATAAATTTCTGTTTTGAGTTTTTAATTTTCAATTATAAATTTCGATTCTCAATTGAGTTCAAGTTTTCACTTTATTTTATTTTATTTAAATAGAATATTTTTTTACCATGTTTAATTATTAAACTCGCCAAATCTAAAAAATATGGAGACATCAAAATATTTAAAAATGAAAAAAAAATATATTAAATTTTGATTATTTTAAAATGATGCATAAAATTATAATTTATTTAATTATAATAATTTTAGAAATAGAAGTTGAAAGTAGTAGTTGTTGAATATGACTACTGTAGTAGTGATATGTCTATGAATGTGGCTGTAGCTGTCAAAAAAAATAATTGAGAGTTAGAGATGGTGGTTGGAATGTGATTGACGATGACTGTAATGGTAAACGGCGGTGGTGTCAATGGTTGGAGATGGTCCTTTGACGTGGGTGGTCTATGGTGATGGCAGTGGTCAGAGATAATAGTGGCGGTTGTTAGAGATATATGATATGTAGTGTTAGCAATGGGTAAAGGTGGTGGTTGGATATGGCTGGGTGGTGATTGTGGAGGTGGTCGAAGATGGTGGTGATAATAGTCGAATGTGAGAAGTCGGTGATGCGATGGTGGTTGGAGGTGGTAAGATGTGGTCATATATGGTGGTCAATGGTGGTGGCCTATAGTGAAGGAGTAGTGATTATGTATACTTATGACATGTTAATTTTAAAATAAAAATGACATTTAAATTCAGATTCTCCAATATGATTCAGTCTTAACTAAAATTTATCATTTGTCTGAATTTAATCACCTCATTATAAGTGTTTGATTTTTTATAATAGAAAAATAGGTCAATACATAACAATATTATAGGAAAGCTTCTACTTTAAAAATAATATATATATATATATATATATATAAAGCTCATGGCATTTCATTTAAAATAATAGACATGATACAATCAAATACCTAATTAAAGTTATTGCAATGAGCGTAGAAGATTGATGCTCTAGTCAATGCACGAGCACTACCCTTTGCTAATTGTCTAGCAAAAACAATTTGATAATTGGTATACAAGTGAAGTAAATCTCTACACTTATTAATGATAGAACAATATTCTATGTAATTTGATTTAACTTTGAGCTCATCATCCACTACTTGTTTGCACTTCATCTTAAAAACAACAAGTGTTAACCCATAAGATGTTATCCACTTGATTGCTTGAAATAGCCCCTAAGCTCTTGCTTCTAGCGTAGTCATCTTCCATGGATGTCACTCTATTTGAGCAGCCAATACTTTTTCCCATTCGACTCTGATGTGACCCATATCCATGATGGGTGTCACTCTATTTGTGTTAATGTTGCATTTAACCGTACCTATCGTGGGATGCTTCAACGACACGTGACCGTTATTCTGATGAGAAGCTTGATGTGGGACTTGTTTCCAACGGTGGTTTGGTTCACTGGTTAATGTACAATTGGTTGCACTAATTGATGTGCTACATGATGCCCGAGTTGGAGCATGGACTTGTCATAACATTGAGTTGTTGTCTAAGTAGCTAGTAGTCCTTGTGTGTGATGAATCATCTGATTGACTGAGTCCCTATATAATGTTATCCCAAAAGATTAAGTTACATTTCTTTCAAATACTCCAAGCAATAACAGCAAAAAAGACATAATTGATTCATATTAAGAATACTCTAAAGTTTTCAAAATACTTCATTAAAACCTTCAAAACTCCATAAAATAAGCTCCAAAATATGTCAAAGATCGGTCTTCCGCCAATAAACATCATTCTCTTAAAAAAAACATATACCAAGTGGATTCTGATGTATTTTGGCACATCACACAAGGAACAATATTCACTTGTGCGTGAATATTTTAGTAAGGAGTTTAATAAAGGGAGCTTAAGAATATGGAGGACATATTAATAATGTTTTATCAAAAATATGTGAGCAGTTTCAAAAATCAAAGTGTTGTTCTATCTCAATCATCCCAAGATTTTATCTCATTGTTGAAGTCATCCAAAGAGGGAAGTAAGACCAAGAAATGAAAAATCATAAGTGTGAAGTTTTTTATGCTAAAACAATAATTAACTTTATTTTATTTCAACTCTTCTTATTTTTAGATTATTGATAATGATATTGATTTATTATATATTATAGGGTTTTAAAACTTTTTAGAATTAACCTACATCTAGCAATGGAAATAGTGAATTAGATGTATATCTTGAAGAAAATTCAAATGAAGTTCATGAAGAATACTATGAAAATTTTGAGTTATTTCTTTACTTGAAGGTTTATGAGAAAAAATATCATGTACTCTCCCTAATGGTACGAGATGTGCTAACTATTCATATCACCACTCAAAGTCTTGTTTTAGTATTGATGAACGTGTTCTCACCAAATACAAAAGTTTCACTCTTTCTGGTCACGTCCAAATGTTGATTAGTACTCGAAACTATTATATGAATTTTTTGAAAATCTAAATGGTAATACTTAGTATTTTAATTTTTTAATCTTACAAATATGATGGTGAAATCATTTGCTTGTCAATGTGCAATTTATAGTAAAAAATGTGTTGCATTCTGAATGTTACATTTGAAACTCTCTTTCACGATGATCGGTGCACAAATACATTTGAAACACTGGTTGATATGCATTGACTACAAGTCTATGACAAACTTGACTTGATTATCAAATGCAAACTATTTCTTAGTTTTCAACATATGTTCAACACCTAACGCAAGTAGTTGTGTTTATATTTAAAATTGTTTGTTGTCCATTGTTTTGTGGTCATTGGATTTTTATGTAGTTTTGTAGATTGTGTTTGTATCATATCCCTTGTAAAGACTTAAATCTACCATTTTGTCTAATAAAGACTCATAATATTGTATGAAGTAGTTGTTGTCATATCATATATGTTATGCTTTATTAACCTTTAGATGAAGATACTATAAAAATTGAAGAAAAAAATCAATATTTTTTTCAACAAAAATGGGCCTATGAACCACTAAGTCGATAGAATTTTCTGGGATTTTTTTTTTTAATTTCTTTTAATTGGCCTTTTTATCATAAAATTTTGGAAATTTTGGAGTAGTTATTGGGAGATTTTGGAAATTTGAAGTCATCATTAAATTATTGACTGTAATTAGTATTGAATGTCGGTGTTGCATGCTCATGTAACGGTTCCAGCATCACATTCACGGGCATGCTACTCGGCTGAGCGGACAGCACTTTGAGAAATCGTGGTACCAAACAAAGGTTAGGATAGGGTGGTGGCTCTTGTTGTTCCGTGGTACGGAAAGTTATCACTAAGATTCCATAATATTAATTTTCTGGTGGGGTGGGGAATAATGTAAGTTACAGAGCCATATGTTTTATTGGTTAGCCTGAAATTGTAAATCTATGAAAGATAACCATTGCCATTAACGTAGTATATTTTGTACTGGCTGAAGATCATTGCATCATCAATGTTCATTGAATAACCTACGTGGTTTGGTATATATGCCTTCACCGTGTTCATTCAAGATGGAGAATTTTATCAGGTTACCCACTTTATTTAAAAGTAGCTAAATAGATGAGTTAATTTGCATAATTTTAAAAACAAAATTGAAATTTAATTTTTTTTAAGTGCATAGAAACTGTATTGTAGTTACAAAAATAATATCTCAATCTATATAATTATTTATTGTTATTTTTTCATAATTTCATTTTTTTTTTAAGAACCTTCATTTATACTACCTCCATTTTTTGGTTACTAGTACCAAAAACATGAGAGACAAATACTCCATTTTTTTCAACTTTATATCCATTTTTCCTTATAGACACAGATTGTGAATCAGTGCATGAGGGATATGTTTGGTTCCAATACGCGATAAATAATGGACTATACGCGCTACACAATTTAACTTTGCAATGAATGAGGTAATACTACCTCTATGCTTAATTACTAAACATTGAAAAACAAAACTGTCTTTTAATATATACTAGTATAGTAACTCACATTTCAATTAATTAGATGTATTTATACATACACCATCTTAATTTATTTTAGAAAAATAAATTAAATCTATTTATATACAAATAATATTTTAATAACATCTATCTACTCATAAAATAGACACATTAAATAAATATGTAGAGTTACTACTTAATAGCGCCCATAAAAAAGTTATAACTCATTTAACATCTAAAGAATTTTACTTATCTAAAAGTTGTAGTTAACATGTTGAAGTCTAAATTTTCACTACAAATTGACACTCAAGGTTTAAGGAGAAAATGATCCAAGAATCCAATTTATCTTAAAAATACAAAGAGATAAACACTTGTGCAGGTTCGAAATATTTTTTGAGTGTTCTTTTCTTAGAGTATGAAAATTATTATTATTATTATTATTATTATTATTATTATTATTATTATTATTATTATTATTATTAGAAGCAACTACTCAAATTACAATATTTTATTTATGCTTTCATTGTTATCTCCGATTGTTTTTACTCCAAATCACTAAAATCAAATTAATTTTTATTTATTTATAAATTATTAAAAAAATTTCAACTTTGGCAAATACAATTTAACCCCTTATCGTGTTTTCACTTTCAATATTTTCTTAAAAAAAAGATTAAACTAAAATATTTTTAATAATTAAATTATTGTAATTAACTGATCAAGATTCAATCTGGAAATCAACCATGCAATTATTTCATTAATATATTGAAATAGACAAACATGGTTGTCCAATATTGTTGTACGCTTTTCTTTTAACTTTTTCTGGTAATTTTTGGTGATGTAAGTTTTCTTTAATTAATTAAACTTTGAGAACTATAATTTTATAAAAGAATGCTAAACTAAAAAGCTGAAGGTGAAAAATACACTTTTATGAATGAACACTTTATATTTTTGTTTCCCAATGGCAACTAAGGTAATGCTGTTAATAGATACTAATAAAAACTTTTTAAAAAATGTGATTTAGTACACATAATTAGCAATGGAACTTATTAAGAGATTCTTTTTGTTCACACACCAATTTGGTTTCTTTCTTGCTTAGGAAGATTACAAATACATTTGCTTCTTTTTCACTTTTTTTTTTTCTTCATACACTCTCTCTCTCTTGCATTGTAGTTACTGACGAGGTATGTGTGTCACACACCCTTAACTTTTCATTGTCCTATTCTGCATTTTCCATTCTCATTAAATACATAGAAAAAACGGTCCATTTTGCTTCCTCTCTTTTTTTCATATTACTTAACATGAAAAATAACCAAAAGTTCTGATTTTTATTTTTCTTTTGTATTGATCAAGTTCATTGAAGAAGAATGGAAGCAAGAGGAGGTGCACCACCACCTAAACAGGAAGAGCTTCAGCCACATCCTGTTAAGGATCAACTGCCACATGTTTCATATTGCATCTCAAGTCCTCCTCCTTGGCGTGAGTCTAATGCTTCATTTCAACCATTTTTTATATTCATGTTCAAAATTTTTGCGTTTTTACTTCAGACCCTTATTTTCATGAATAATTATTAATTTGTAATGTGGTTATAAATGAAGAGTGTTTTTGTTCTGTTTGAGCGAGTTTTAATTTTTCTTATGGTTGTTTACTTGATTGAAAGTTTCAACCTTTGTGATGATGCATTAGTTCTTCAATTTTTTTTGAGGAATTTTTTCTTTGTTTTTGTTTTAAGTAGTGAGTGAACCTTTGTATTCAATTTGATAAAAAAATTCTTATGGTTGTTTACTGGATTGAAAGTTTCAGTCTTTATGATGCATTAGTCGTTAAATGTTTTATGAGGAGCTTTTTGTCCACTAATGACTATTTTTCAACTCTCTCAATCTAAGAGGAAATTTGTATTTCGTCTTGTCAAACTCTTACCACCAAGCTGACACCTCATGAACATGGTTCAATGTGATTAATTTTTATTCGTGGTTGTCAAAATGATTTGAAATTTCAGCCTTTTTGATGTTGCATTGGTCCTTCAATGTTTTTTTAGCAGCTTTGTCTTTGTTTTGTTTTATGTGTTTTAAGAAGTGTATATTTGTGTTCAATGTGATTATTGAGTTTTGAATTTTGATGTTAATGAAGCGGAGGCGATATTACTCGGTTTCCAACATTACTTGGTGATGCTTGGCACGACTGTTCTGATACCAATCTCTCTAGTTCCTCTAATGGGAGGAGGAAATGTAAGTCTTGTTGTGTAAGGAAAATGACTTGAGATGATTTTTGTGTGGTTCTTAAGTCTAACAAAGCTTCTAAATTGTGCTTCAATAGGAAGAAAAAGCAAAGATGATTCAGACTCTTCTGTTTGTGGCTGGCATAAACACATTAACTCAAACATTGTTTGGGACTCGTCTGCCTGCGGTTATAGGAGGATCCTATACCTTTGTGCCAGCTACCATTTCAATTGTCTTGGCCGGTCGCTACAATCACATTGTGAATCCTCAGGAGGTTGGTTCATCACAGACCTCTTTTTTTTTTCTTCAATGGTTTGACATTTTTGTTATATCAGGCATCCGTTTGTTTTAATCTCATTTGTGATCAATGTGCAGAAATTTGAGAGGATAATGCGTGGAACGCAGGGTGCGCTTATTGTTGCTTCGGCCCTCCAAATTATTGTTGGATTCAGTGGACTTTGGCGCAATGTAGTGAGGTTGGTCGTAGTCACATTGTGCTTTGTCGCAATAATTTTACTCTCACATGTCAATTATGTGTCTGGTTTCATGGTGAATGCTATCAGAATTGATTGTATCTGTCAAACGTGATTTTAGCGAAAATACAACTATTTGGTCACTACTAGGAAAATTTGTTTGTGCATTCAAACCCCAACTATAGTAGAAGTGATTAAAAGGATCCGCTCTATAATGAAATATAAACCAAAATGGTAGTTGAAAAATTGAAGTATCTCATTAAAAATTAAGACATGATACATCAATTTTTCAGCTACCCTTTTGCTTATATTTCATTCTAGAGTAGTAGGTTTTTTCGTTGGGTTGAAAATTTTATATCAATCTTCTTTTTAAGAGTAAACATCCAAACATGAATCATTTAACTTCAAAGTTCTAACTCAATTGTAACTATATTGATTTTACAAAATCTAGTTCATATAAAATCATCTTAGTGTGTAATTTGCTATATTTTTGTTAAGGGTCATAAGTCCTCTCTCTGCTGTTCCATTGGTTGCTCTGTCAGGCTTAGGACTTTATCAGTTCGGTTTTCCTGTGGTATGTATATTTACAACAAGATATATTCCTTATTTCTTTCTTACACTTATGAATTATATTTGGTATGATTCACATTTTCTTGATTGTGGCTTTTGAATATTAGGTTGCACAATGTGTGGAAATTGGCCTGCCAGAAATTGTAATCCTATTAGTATTTTCACAGGTGATTTATAATTGTTATGATGCCCAGTTCCATCTACCTTCTTCTACCCTTGGATGAAATTTTGTTGATTCTTGTTTTCCTTTGCTTTCTTTCTTCCATTTTAGTGTTATATTCTAAAGTAGTGGTGTTTCTTTGAATAGTACATTCCTCATATAATGAAAGGAGAAAAGCATATATTTGATCGCTTTGCAGTTATGTTCTCTGTTGTAATCGTGTGGATTTATGCTCATATTCTCACCACCAGTGGAGCTTATACAAACACAGATAGTACAACTCAGGATACTTGCAGAACTGACCGTGCTGGAATCATAAGTGGTGCACCTTGGTAATAGTCTTGTATTTTTTTTTCTTCTGATAATAGAAATGTTTTATTTTTAACTTTAGGTAGTAGTTTATTTTAGATGATACGGTTGATGATATGAAACTTGTTATTTTGTTCATCTTTGATGACAAGAAAAATGGATTTAGTGTTGGTTAATTCCCAACTATAACTTCTGACAAAATATTAATTAATCAGGATTAGAGTTCCATTTCCTTTTCAATGGGGAGCTCCTACCTTTGATGCTGGAGAAGCTTTTGCTATGATGGCTGCTTCATTTGTTGCACTAGTAGAGGTTTGTTTATTTTTATACTTCTGATGTAGTCTGGTAGATATGTATATTTGACCAAGTACCGTGAATCCCATAGTTGTGATCAGTTTATTGTCCTTTGATTCACTAATATGAGGATTTGACTTCTCTAAAGTGCATGTCTAAGTAAACTGAGGAGATTAAGAAAAGTGACATAATCATGTAATTACACGATCCTTGTCTCTTTCTTTCTCCGTCATTTCTATACATTTTGTTGCATACATTTATAATGAATGTTTGTAACATTCTTTTCATTTTTCTGCAGTCAACTGGTGGTTTTATTGCTGTTTCAAGGTATGCAGGAGCAACTCCGTTGCCACCTTCAGTATTTAGCCGTGGCATTGGTTGGCAGGTAAACATAACTTATGAACTGAGTATTTTTCCTATCTAAATCAGTTGACTTCTCTCTATATTATGATATCTAAATTATGAGATTATGATTTTCAAGTTGTTTTAAAAATGGCATAATGAATATCAGTCATATTTTCATGTTTGTTATCATTTGTGATCATCATTGTTTGCTGTTTCTTACATATCAGGGGGTAGGAATTCTATTTTCCGGGATCTTCGGGACAGGGAATGGATCATCAGTTTCCATGTAAGATTCTTGTTCAAAATGTCTCTGTGTAGGTTATATAATTTCATATTCCCAGTAGGGTAGTATTGCTTGAATTATTTTAAGAAACACTTGAATTTTCTTCAGAGAAAATGCTGGACTGTTAGCTTTGACGCGAGTTGGTAGCCGAAGAGTTGTTCAAATATCAGCTCTATTCATGATCTTTTTCTCCATTCTTGGTAAGTCCACTGCACTGTTGTTCTGAGGCATGTGTCTGCTTCTGATATTGTGTGTAAGCTCACAAGATTTTTGCCAGAATACTTACTATGAAGTGTTTTTATTTATATACAGGAAAGTTTGGAGCTGTGTTTGCTTCCATCCCAATACCAATATTTGCGGCATTATATTGTCTTTTCTTTGCCTATGTCGGTACGTACAATCAAATTAATAATCTGAATTTCACTTGTCATAAATTTCATTTAAGTTTGATTTGTTCACTCTTTATTTTTTCCTCAACACAGGTTCTGCAGGCCTCAGCTTCGTTCAGTTTTGCAATCTAAACAGCTTTAGAACCAAATTCATCATAGGATTCTCTATTTTCATGGGATTCTCTATACCGCAATACTTCAAGGAGTACACAGCAATTAAGCACCATGGTCCTGTGCACACTCATGCTGCATGGGTATAGTATATCCACCTTCTCTCATTCTTATAGTTTAATGTGAATTAAAACCATGGTTGAACTTGAAAGTATCTAAAAAGGTTAATAATTGTTGTTTTGGCAGTTCAACAACATGATCAATGTCCCTTTCTCATCAGAAGCATTTGTAGCTGGTATATTGGCAATGTTCTTGGATGCCAGTTTGCACAAAAGTGACAGCCAAATTCGTAAAGACAGAGGCATGCATTGGTGGGACAGATTCAGTTCATTCAAGACAGATACAAGGAGTGGGGAGTTTTACTCTCTACCCTTTAATCTCAACAAGTTTTTCCCTTCTTTGTGATTATGGATTGGATTTGGAATATTCTATATCAAAGTTAGGTGTATGAAGTCATAGGATATGTACCCTATAATATTTCATTGTGGGTGCTAAATGATGTTTATAGTGACTTGGTAACCGTCAATATATTTATTCTTAATTAGAAATCAATTTAGCGAAATGAATATCTTTATTTTTGCCTGCTTTCAGAGAAAAAAAAGGGATGAGGTTTATCTTTTCTAATGTTTGATTTGAGAGGGAAGAAAGGTCTTTGAAAAAATAGAAAGAATGAAGAATTTTAGTAGAATAACAACTTCCAAATAAAAAGCTTGAAGCAGTGATGAAGGTGTTGACCAAGTTCAACCAACTTATTCTTTTGTCAAAAAAACATAGTTCAACCTATAATCACCGTGCGATATATATATATTTACATTGTCTTTTCTAATGAGTATTTTAAATACTATTTTAAAAATTAGAAATAATTGTTTTTTATCTCTTAATTTAATTTTAGATAATATTTTAATTTTATTATTTATTTAATTTTAAATAATAATTTAATTTTTTATATTTTAAAATGTTAATATTTTATATAAAAAATTTTAAATAAAACTTATAAAATTAATATAAAATTAAATTTCATCAAATTCGTAACTCAAATATTCAAATAAACTTATATTTTCATTTGATGTTGTTGGAGATGAAAATAGGAATTTATTTGAATATTTGAGTTATGCATTTGGTGAATACATGAATATTTTTGAAATTGATATTGAATTTTATGGATTTTGTTTGAAGATTTTGATGAATTTTCTAAGTTTATG
>JBBPBT010001132.1:17236500-17252858 GCA_037974875.1 Cicer bijugum | reverse complement strand
ATAAAGGATAATATTGTTGACATTTTAAGATATAAAAGATCAAATTATTTAAAATTAAATAAAAAATCAAATCAGAAAAAAAATACCAAAGTTTTATCTTAAATTAAGTTAATAGATAATTTGAATAAGTATATCTAAAAATTAAAAAAAGAAAAATATTAAAATTTTATATTAAAAAATAAATTTTAAAAAATTAAATACAAAGTTTTATATTTAAATTCATAACTAGATCAAAGATAATTGTTACATATTTCAAAGATAAAATATGAGTAAAATTATTTTGTTTTTTAAATTTTAATTTGATTTAAAAAATGTTGATATTGTAAAATTATATATAATATTTTAAAATTAAATTTAAAAAATAGTAGTCATGTGTAAATTTTTAATAATAAATAATAAAATAAAATGAATCATTATATTACACAGATAATATTTTCTACACTAACTAGACATGCAATGGTTCTATCCCTCTCATCTCATGTGTCTATACTAGACAATAGACATGCAATCCTTCTATCCTCTCCTATGTCTAACTACTTACGAGGACTACCCTATTCATAGACTAGGGTTATATCGGGATGTTCACAAGTCCTTATCGATGTGATCAACCCAAAAGTTTAACTAAATTTTAAGAGTTTTCCTTATTTGGTTCACTTTTTCCAAGTACATGAATGTTACACTGAATTATAAATGTAAATCGCTATTTAAAAAGTTATTCGTAATTTTAATGAAAATTAATGAATTTTAATGTATTTTTTATTTTATAAATAAAATGATGATTTAATGATTTAATTGATATAAAGAAATATATCTATCAAAATTTAATTCATTAAATTAATATTAATAAATTATTATCTCAAATATAAAAATTAAAAGAACAATTAATTTATATTTCTAAAAATTATTGTAGATTATATTTAATGTTTGGAATAATTTATAAATATTAATCCACATTAGACATAGTTGGATCCACCATAAAATTTGCATATTAGTGTATGGTTTGAGCTCAAACTAACTTGGTCAAACTCAATCCGGTCAAATATACATTATGGACGTATTTGATTTTATTTTTGGGACAAAGTTAGTAAAATTATGATTGTGTTAGTTTTTACAGTTTAAACTCTAGACCTTCTAGCGAGTATTTCTTCCATCCCTTCATTGTAAAATTGAGTTGGTTAAAATTTGAGAGACATGTTACTTACTTTTTACTCAATTCAAATTGATAAATTTTAATTGGTTTAGAAAATAAATCATTTAATCTGATCATTGTGCCTTTTATGTTTTATTAGTTTTTATGATTTTTATGGAAAAGTGGTGATAAGCCTTAACAACAAAAGTAAAAAAAACTAGAAATCTCATAAGTCACATAGTTTCAATGGATATTGTCACTTTGTGAAACATTAAATTGGAACTTACAACTAACAGTAAATCTATAAAGTAGTATTTTTTACTGTCTTTTTATAAAAGACAGTTGGATAGTTAATAAAAATTAATATATTTAATTTATAATATATTAATTTGTGTTTATTATATTTTATTTAAAATGTATTTTACAAGCACAAAAAGAGGAAATATAAGTAAATTCTCAACAGGCCCAAAGAATCTGTAGAAGACAATACATGCATCCCTAAAAGCCTACGGGTATTACGCTCTTTAATTATAATTAAAAGGTTAATCGTTGTGCAACATACGAGTCAAAAAATATTTTTTGCACTGAATATTTTCTACTTATGTAAAATTATTTTTAATCGAGTAAGAAAATGATTTATTATTTGAATAAAGATATTTTAAAAAATTAGACACGCATTGATTTTTGTTTTTACTAAAGCGACTTATGGACATGTGACTTTAGTCATCCAAATTAACTAACCTAATCTATATTTTAATTAATACACTCATTTAAATTTATAAATGTTTCAAGAGTTAACATTTTGAATATGTGAACCATCAATTGAATCCTTTAAAGTGAAATATATATATTTTTTCTATAGTTATAATTTAGTTTTTGAGTTTGTTTTGAGAATTTGTTTTTAGTTTAGTTGATTTGTGTATTTTGTTGTATTATTTGAAATATTAAATGATATATTGCAGTGAAATTTTATAATTTTTGATAATTTTTGAGATATTTAAATATTAAAATTTAATTAAATTATTTTAAAATACTTTTTTATGACATGCAATCCCAACCAAAATCATTCATAATTAAATTAGTTTAATTTAAATTTTATGTAAAATTATAGGTTGAGAATGCAACTTAATCAAACTAAAATTGATCTATTTAAATATTTTTTTAAAGAAAATTAAATACCTTAATACGATCATTTATATGACTATAGAAATAACATTAGTTAAATTCAAACACTTTTAATAATATAATGATTATTATTTACTGATTGTGTATAGTAATAATATATATAAATGAAATATAATTAATGACAATTGTTTTCAATTAATCTCACAATATAACTGATCTTAAATAGAGATTAAATAATTTTAATTTCAATAGTAGCAAATGTTAGTATGTAATTTAGTAACATGGAGTATAACCTATGCTTTGAATAAAATGTGTTCGAACTTTTTCAATAAAAAAAAAAAACAATATACATCTCTTCCCTATGTACTTGGCCGTCAAAAGGACACGTCACTGACGCAGCTTGAAAAGTGGCTTTTTTTTTAAAGAAACGTGGAAAAGTTTAAAACGGTGTAATAGCATTACCAAAATTAGCTAAACTTTATTGCATGTTATGATATGCGAAACAAAACAAACTCACATGGGGTTTAATTTTTTGATCCTATAATTTATACTTATTGAATATCTATGTCATAACATGTTACTATATTTTGTCAAAATAGAAAACAAATAATAATAAAAAAAAACAACATTAAAGGACAAGATGTTAGTTGTAAAATTGGATTTGAGATTTGCTATATGATGTTAATTGTTAAACCAAATGATTAAATTCATCTTAACCACTTAAGGTACCTTGAAAAAAAATTCAACACTAATATTATATATAAACGTACACTAATTTATTTGATTAAATACAAAATTTGATCCATAAAATTATAGTACTGTATTAATACGATTCTCTACATTAATAATATTTTAAATTAGTAAATTTTGTTCCTTTGACTTATTATCAAATGCATTTTTACTTTTAATTGTGTTACTAAAATACAAAATTAGACACATATAAAATTGATCATTTTTTTAATAAAATAAATACATTTTGTTGTAAAACAATTTTTTTAAAAGTTGAAAATTATTGACTCAATATTAAAAAAAAAATTGAAAAGAAAAATAGAATTTTACTTTTCTAATATTTTTTAAAATTATTGTTCACAATATAAATACAATAGACATATGTGTGTTCAAATAATATTTTTCTTCTACTATTATTGACTTAGTGTTAGATACATGGACTAAATATCTTAACAATCATGTTATATAATATATACAAATTTTATCGGTGACTAATCTTTATTGAATAACATAAATGATAATCTTTAATAGAGTCTAACTACATCTTTTATATCTATCTAATTAAAAAGAAATTAAATTTTTCACTCAAACTAATAAATTTTTCACTCTAACTACATCTTTTAAATTAATTATTTACTTAAATTATTTTGCTATAAACTATATTAATTAATTAAGACATCTACTAGTATTATAGAAAAAAGGTTTATATACATTTAAAAAAAAATAGTATATCCTAGAAAAAAAGAATAGTAATTAAACTAATTAACAAATGGCATGATGAAGAGTTAATACAGTCTGTCTCACCTTGTTGGGTATTGGATGGTATTGCCTGCCGTTTTGGTTGTGCCTCCCCCCCCATATATCAATCATCACATGCTTCACTACTCATTCTCACTCACACATTGCATCTTCTCAAATCTCTCTTTATGGCATCCTTCTTCGAATCTTGTTGGCAGGTTCCATTTCCTTCATTCTTTCAACTTTCTACAATCACTAACTACCCCTTTTATTGCTACTTTTTTTTTTTTTTAATTCTGCCGTTTTTTTCACAAATTTATTATCTTTTTTCAAACCCCATGTCAACAAACAAACATGGTTAGTTATATGTTGTTGATTTTTTTCAGGGTTTATTGTGATATTAATTTAACTAAGCTATTTTTGTTATTTATTTTATTTTATTTTATTTTATTTTTTGGTTTATTTGCCTAACTTGATGACAGGATGGCCATTGGAATTGGGATTGATAATTTGGATTTGATGATTGGAACTATGCATTGTGTTTGTCACGAGTGTTTTTATACTAGTGTGCCAAGTGCTGGGTTGGTGCTCTTTTGGAAGTTGAATTGAACTAGATTCTTGTAGATCATAGTGATGATAGTTTTTGAAATCAAATCATGGGGTTTCTCTTTTTTACTTTTTGAAATGATGAAAATTGGAAGTTAATAGTTAATATTATGATGTAGTCTTGAGCTACTTTTTATTTTAAGATGCACTTTGTTTTTAAAAAAAGAAAATTGGGTACGGGAGAAATTATTATTAATTAAAGTGTCACTAATAATCATTTTACAATAGTTTCCAAGGAGATTTGAACTCTGTCACTGAGATTAAAAGATCAAATTTTTATCACTAAGCTGACATCTCATGGACATTTTAAGATGCATATTGATTGCAATATTTGTCAACTAACAAGGTGTGAAAATTGTCAAAGCAAGGGACTTGGTGATTTCATTTATCATGTTTATGGAGATGATTTCATTTGCTTTGTTGTGATTTTGGTTTTGAGATTCTTGTATGTTTGGCGTAGTTAAGTGCCATAACATTCTTTAGATTGCATGCTTACAACAGTGTACTATTTTTGCAGAAACAGAATTGAGGTTTGTTACACTTAACTATTTTGAGAAATGAAATTCTCTCTTTTGTTATTTATTTGTTTACTGTTTGTGCTGCAGTACTTGATCACAAATTTCAGTGACTTTCAACTTGCATGTTTGGGAAGTTTCTTTCTACATGAAAGTGTGTTCTTCTTATCTGGACTTCCTTTTGTATGGATCGAGAGGGCAGGTTGGTTGAGCAAGTACAAGATTCAGGTCGGCAGATGATGAGATTCGTGGTTTACCTTTATGTTTTAGATTCCTCCTTTTGTTCCGCTTGATATAAATTTTATCTCTTATTTTTTCATTTACTTTTCTTAACAAATATTAGCAAGTTGTGTATGGAATTACATCATTCTTAACTTTGTGCATGTTTGGAATCACAGTGGCACCACGAGTTTGACAAAATCACGGTGACATTATGATTTTGGTGAAGCTTTAGAGTGTAACTTCTGCCAATTTTGATATATTTACCACCAATCCGAATATGTACTTATCTTTTCCAACATTGTTCACTTTGACATATTCCATAGCACACATTTTCTTACATTTCAATTGTTCACTTTACCCTGCTTTTTATGGTGCTTTGAACTTTTCTATCCAGGCCTTTACAAGTGAAAGTTCCTTGAGATTTCCCTTTTCAATTTATTCTTCCATATTTGTATGTATTACACTATTAAATAACATAGGTGGTGATAAGTGAATGTTCTAATAATGCCTTTTGATGCGGATTCTCAACCTTTAGTTGGTCTTCCACACAATCTTACTCTCCAATTATAGGTAGCCATCGTTTTTAACTTGCAGACCGTATCACACGATGCGGCTGTCGTACTGTATTTGCAACAGAATCCACAACACTGCATGTTGCAGACTTGCAGTGGTTTAGTTTGAATAACTAATTTCAAGTCTTCAGTTATTTTCTCCCTTCTTGAGACTTGGACATGCTATATTTGATTAACATATTAATTGAATTCCCCCAATACCGGCAGGAATTTACAATTGTTTTCCGCTTTCACTTGTAAATATGTAGTTGTATACTTCTAAAGAGAAAACAAATGTTATGTTTTTTCTGGTCTTGGTATGCAATCAAATTTTCCTGTTATTTCATTGTATGTTCATGTATGATCTGTATATAAATCTACCGGTGTTGCTAATGCTACCTTTCATGCAGGCGAAAAATAATAGTGCAGCAGCACAGGATAGATGTATTGTTCGCTTGTTGCTATATCATTTTGGTGTCAATCTACCTGTTATGATTTTTTCATATCCCGTCTTCAGATACATGGGCATGCGGAGTAGTCTTCCCCTACCGTCCTGGTACTTTCGTCTTCCTTTGAGCACTATCATTGTTCTGAAGATTTGAGTCCCTTGTTAAGTGCTTTTCGTGTAAATGTTTGGAATGTGTTTTTATTAAGATTACTTAGCAAGACTGAAATTTGGTTTTGCAGGAACATAATTCTAACTCAAATAATCTTTTACTTCATTTTGGAGGATTTCATATTCTATTGGGGACATAGGATATTGCACACAAAATGGTTATACAAGCATGTCCACAGTGTACATCATGAGTGAGTGTTATGTGTGTTCTGGGATTTTAGGCTTGTTATATCAATCATCTATGAACTACTATAGGGTTTTGCTGTATTGTGAAGGTATGCTACACCATTTGGACTTACGTCGGAATATGCCCACCCTGCCGAAATACTTTTCCTTGGATTTGCAACCATTTTCGGTCCTGCGATCACTGGGCCCCACTTGATAACTTTGTGGTTATGGATGGTTCTGAGAGTCCTAGAGACAGTTGAGGCGCATAGCGGTTACCATTTCCCATGGAGTCCCTCAAACTTCTTTCCATTATATGGCGGGTGAGTGTGAAGTTCCTCCACCTTCACTTAGTATATGTTTTGATGGTGGTGAGTTTGGCATAATCACGGTGGCACCATGTTTTTGTTGAAACTCCAAAGTGTAGCTAATACCAAGACTGCGGTGGCTCACCGTGATTCTGTCAATCTCACCATCACTCCAAATATGTACTTAATGTCAGGTGTTCACTTGTTTGGATCAATCTGCTGTTGTACTTCTTGCTGTTAAACTTTGTATCCTTACTTTTCAGAGCTGATTTCCACGACTATCATCACCGATTGCTTTACACCAAGTCGGGAAACTATTCATCAACTTTCACTTACATGGACTTGTAAGTATCGAACATATT
The DNA here is from genome assembly GCA_037974875.1 of Cicer bijugum. Classification (NCBI taxonomy): domain Eukaryota; kingdom Viridiplantae; phylum Streptophyta; class Magnoliopsida; order Fabales; family Fabaceae; genus Cicer; species Cicer bijugum. The sequence continues at coordinate 17,245,792 of JBBPBT010001132.1, read as the reverse complement.
GTGTTTGTTCAAGCTTTTTAAATTAATCAGAATCTCAAAAAGTTATTATTCTGATTACAATGAGAATTATTTTTAGTAGCTGTAAATTATCTGATTTTAATGAGTTAGTTGATTAGAGAGCAGATTAAAATTGTGAGTTTCACTATTATAAACAAACACAATTCAGCTTTAGCTTCGAATAAAAATCTCCAAATTATTTTATCTGATAATCACTTTTAATTTAATCTTAAACAAACAGGCCCTTAGTTGAAATTTGGATGCTTTACTAGTTATATACACTAACAAGTCTACATGACTTCTTTGCTATGTATTAGGATATTTGGAACTGATGTAGGGTACAGAAAGTTAAAAGCATTGAAGAACACAAGAGTTGAAGACAGTAGTGACCAAAAGAAACTGTAAGAATAAATTCTTGGGAACATCTAAATTGGTTAGAAAGTTGATTCCCAACTTAAGAGTATATTTGAAAAATATCTGTCCTATCAACATTTTGTGTTTGTGTTTTAGGTTGTAGCTTGGTCTTGTTAACAAAGTGAGTGTTGAAGGCTTTTATGAACATCCATGCTTGTTATTAAAAAAAAACTTTCAATTTTGTGATACCTCTCTCGTGCTCATCTAATATTCTTCATGTCATGGATGTTATTTGTTGATATAAACCCACTTGCACTTGATATTACAATTTGGATAAATGAACGTAATTATTTCTCTTATGTGTTTGGCTTTGTATAACTATCCATTAACTTTTACCAATATGATTACAATGGCTGTTTAAGTTGGATGTGTTTTTCCTTTGGTGCATCATACCAACTACAAATCAGTGTTGTCACTTGAAGGCTTGAAGCCAAAAACCATAGAAGCTTTGTTCATTTGGCACATACTAACTACACGTAGGTGTAACCACTTGAAGCACTAAGGCCTATGTCGAGTTGCTTTGGTTGATACAGTTCTAGTTAGAATTCAAATCCTACAAGGACCAATGACTAATCCAATCCCCCCTACAAATAGATCGATCAAGTCTCTTTTGAGAATGATTGTTACATGTTCTACCATTCGACCAGGTACAATGTGACCCTAATGTTAGAATTATGAATTGAAAGAAAAAATTACTGAATATATTTGAATTTTATTATTGAATTGAATGAATAACAAAGAGAAGATCACAATCCTTATAGTCAAGTAGAGTCAAAGGCATAGTTTGACTCTAACCAACATAACTGGATAAACTACCAAACTAACTAGTATGTGAAAAATAACTAACTCAATTAATCCTAACTAACTCCCATAACCAAAGCACAAAGTGAGCTGACTGGCTGGCTGGTGACTGGTTACTAGCTTGACTAGCTAGCTGGTAATTGGCTGATGACTGGTAACTGGCTTGACTGGCTAGCTACCTGACTGGTAACAATGTTATAGTTCCATTTTGAGTCTTATCTCTCACTATATGACAATCTATGTCTAAGTGTTATGTCCTCTCATGAAAAACTAGAGTTGTTGCAATATGTAATGCACTCTGGTTGTGACAATACAAAACTGGTGTCTTGGTTAATTGGATCTTTAAATCATTAAGTAAGTATATGATCCACTGTAGTTCACATGTGGCAATTGCAAGTCCCCTATATTCAACTTTTGAAGATTGTGCTAGTTGAGTTGTCTTCCAGACAGTATTTCCTTTGACAAATGAATATCCCCTTGTGTGATTGGGCTACTTCAATGCCTATGAAGTATTTGAGAGGTCCAATATCCTTGATTCCAAATTATGTGTAGAACTCCCTTGATGATATGAATCTGCGACATATCATTTCCTAAGAGGTCTATGTATTACATTTTAAAAGGGTCGAGTTTATGTTTTTAAATTTTGAGCTTTGCTATGAATATTTGTTGAAGTTTATTGGTTTATGATGAAGTATTGGAAGATGTGATGAAGATGATGAAAAATGATTTTAGGGTTCTTAAAGAACATTTTTTTGATAAAAATATTCATTTTTTACAATGTCACAAGTGCGTACAAAATACTTACATATGATGGTCGAGCTCCATGGGAATAAGGCGACACCATTAAAAATTTCATTATTTGCTGAGCATGTTGAATGATAAGATGCTCACAAAGGAAAATTTGGCAAAACGTGGTATTTTATTACAAAAATTTATCCTTGGAGTTGTGGGTTGTGATAAAGAAGATACTTCACAACTTGTCTTTTTTATTGTATGTTTTCTGGTCAAATTTAGCACATAATTTTGGAGTGGTTGAGATTTTACAGTGCACTCTCAGAGATGCAATCAACCATGTCTAACAGTTTTGTGGTTTACATCTTTCAATTATAAATCTAGCGTAAAACTTCATTTAATTTGGATGACGTACAAATATTGTTTAAGAATTCAAATCTAAACCCACATAATGAAAAACATATTTAAGTCCAATGATCTCATTCATGTTTGAAATAAATGAAATAGTAAAAATAAGATTAAATTAAACTAAAAAGTAATATTTAAAAAATAAAATCAACAAGTTATAAATTAATGCAATATCTCATACTAATAACAAAAAAAAATAATAATTAAAATTCATATATACAATTTAGGTTAGTCTTGAAAAAATTTAAAAATTTGCCCTGATCAGTTTCACAAATTAAAGGATATTCAAAAATATTCATTTTTCAAATTTGCATGGTTTTAATTATTTTGGACTGTTTTCGCAATTTACAATTGATTTAATTTAGATATGAACACCTCTGTCGAACAGAACTGTTTCTGAATTGAACTGGTTTATAAAAATTGAGAAATGAACAATTTTCGAACTGACTTTTTAAAACTAGAACCGAACCAAACCTGTTTTCAGTTTGAAAAAACTTAAACCAAACTGGTTTTTAGTTCAAAAAACTGAAACGAACTAGTTTTTATTTAAAAAAAATTTAAACCGAATTTTTTTTAGAAATAATTAGAGATGATTATGTAAAATTTAGCTTATATAAATAAAAAAATTTAGTTAAACCGATTCGGTTCAGTTAAAAAAAAACCCGTGCATCAATTTATAAAACAGTTTGGTTCGGTTTTTTGAACTGAAAATCGGTTCAGTTTAGTTTTTTCAAAGTAAAAACCAATTCGGTTCAATTTTTAAACGGTTCTAGTTCAGAATTGAACTTTGCCCACCCCTATCTGTCTTATAGCACGAAGGCATGCTTCCCAATTTTAAGTGACGACTTAATAGATTTACCGATGTGACATTTTATTTTATATATATACTAGAATGTGCAGGCTATCTCAAACTTTCTTGATCATTGTTTATGAATACATATGATTCAAGTGGAAAAGGTCATGGATAATTATTTGAGTATTTTTTATATATTACTCATCAAATTAATCCCCTATAAAAAGGAAGGTGAGGAAAAGACACAAGTTTGTCACCCATGTTCGACATAAATTGAACCCAAACTACAATTTGTTTCATGTTAATGCAAATAATTATCCCATTATGAGATTAAAAATGTTCTCAAAATATGTGACACCCATTTTTGATTTGATTAGAACAAATTGAAGTGGGTGACAATGTGACCACCACACAACATCCTCATGTCTATTGATCTTACCATTACTTTAATTCTGCCTAACCAATAATTCTAATCAATTTTTTCCTACCTCTTTCTAAGTGAGGCTAATGTATGTACATGGAAGCAAGTTAAAATAATCATCACTAGAAAAAAGTGAGAAAAACAAAAGTGATGAATCTTTGCCACTCGTGCATATGAATTGTGTCGATTATAAATCAAATGGGAAACACCACTTTATGCTAAAGTGCTTGAGATTTTTTGTCTTGTTGATGGTTTGAAATGTTGTTCTTATCCATTATATGTTGTAATAAAAGTTTCTTACTTTCATTTTATATATAAAATATTATTATTGAACGTCAAAATCCCATTACAATGAACTTTTGAGACCATGCACCAACCAAGTATATCACATCAAACGTGTGGTTGGTTATGGAATCTGTATGATGTTTGTTCATGACACCAAACAATGGTTCTTTGCACATGGTCATATTCATACGTGCACATTCCAAATATCCAGCAACAACCCACACACATACACATCATAATATATATCAACTAATTAATGCATTTACAAGTTATAAAACACTTATTCAATGTCATAAATAGGAAGCTTCAACGTGTTTACTGAGTTTTAATTCTACATCAATAAAATATTGATATTATAGTAAATTAATTAGAAAATATATATTTGTTGATTCCATAGTAGAATACAATCTATACAATATAAATTTACTATAAAAAAAAAATAATATGTGAATAAATTCTAAACACCCAAATGAATAACGCAAAACGACAATAAAGTACAAAATGGAAGTATGTCTACATATATGATAATTGAAGGGTTTAAAATATCTATGTTTTTAAATTTGTAACATTGACGACGTTAAAATCATTGATTGAAATATGTAATGAATCAAAGTTATTTGTCAATCTGAACCAAAACCAACACTACACAAAAACAAAAAAACCATAAAGTACCACACAAAGACAGAAAAACAAAAAAATACCACACAAGAAATTACAAAAGAGAAAATACAAAAGAAAAATTAAATTTGTGTGAAATCCGCTTATTTAGATGAAGTGAAGGAAAAAATAATTTAGATGAGTGATTCTAGACAAAAAATATTCTAAACCATTCATTTCTAATGGAGAAAGAAGATAACTTAAGTTTTCTATTAATGAGCGGCGACCGCACTCTCTTGATTTTAGGTCAGACATTAATTTAAATATACTTTTAGTTTTTTTTTCTAAATTAAATATATTATTATTATAAAATGATTTTACATTATCAATTAATCACAATTGTTAGATCATAAATAATATTTAGCTTTTGTAATAGCTGTTATTAAAATCACACACATGATTGATTATAACGTGTCGATTGCATAAATTTTTTTACAATGGTCAATTCATAAAAATTAAACTCTAATTTTTTTTATATGTTCTAATCGTTGGATTGGGGTGCCACATTTTTTATATTATATTTTCTAATTTGGCAGAAAGAGATTTTATACCTTAACTATGTGATAATTTTAGTATATTTTTGAGAAATATATTAATTATTAAATAAATTATTTAGATTATAAAAAATAAATGATTAAAAGAAAAATAAATAAAAAATTATCAAAAATAAATGATTTACAAGTTGAGATTTTGGCCCAATACATAACTTGTCATCCAACAGTCAACGGAAATGTTGACATTGCCTCTGATATTGTGTAATGGTAACGTGGTTATTATCATGACCGATACTGGGCCTACAAAGCATCTTCATCTTTGATCATAGAAATTATTTTGGTTTTTTAAACAAAGAGCTAACGTGTCTTTGAAAAGCCAGATTATTTCCACGTTCAATTTTCACTTCAATGTGGACGTTATCTCTTGTAGCTTTATGTTTACCGTGATAAATTTGGTTGAGATTGAATAACATTAAAGAAGTCGTTTGAAATTGTAATGGAACATAGATCTCAACTCTATGTATATCAAATTCTAGTTTTTTTTTTTTTTTTTTTTATTATGATTCACGTAAGTGAAAAAGATTTTGTTTGTATTTGATTTTTTTATTCTCTTCTACCCTTGTGTTAGATTGTCGTGAAATGTAGTTTAAATATTTATTTTAAAGAATGTGAATATACTAGAGCGTCAATGATAGTTTGAGATAAGTCTATTTGTTGTAATCATTTTTACACTGTTATTTTATGGTTGTCATTTGACAATAGTGATATTTTATTCGATTTTGGAGTTTCGACGTTATTTTTGTGTGTTTTGATTGTTATTTAAATTTTTTTATTTGTTTATTTTTCCAACATCACTTCTTCAATTTGAGTGTGGATATATATATATATATATATATATATAAAAGAAAAATGATTCATATACTGATATATATAATGTCTTAAAATTTTGGATGAATATGTGGTGTCAAAGTCTCTTATTATCTTAGAGTATTGTTGTTGTTGTCGCACTCTCCATTCTGCACATTTTCATTTTGCTCCACTTTAATTTTTTCTTTCAAATTGTAATACTCCAATTTTGTTCGGCCATTTAAAAAAATTCAAAAAATAATAAGTCATAATAATGTGTTTAAATTTATATATTACAATCATATTTTATTTTACTAATTTTTTAATAAAAAAAATTAAAAATTAAACTCATAAATCTATTTTAATAATTGAGCTCACATTCTCATTGATGTTTTAACAAAGTATCAAATTTACATCATAAAATATACAATAAGAAATAACAATAACTAACAAACAAATAAAAATAATGTTTTTAGTAGAAATAGTACAAACCTCCCTCTTTCACATTTTAAGCTTTCATGTTTCCCTCCTTTTGAATTTTCACCAACTTTGCACTCCACCAAAAAAGTAGAAGTCTCATCTTCATTTGTCACTCCATGATTTATGCAAAAAATAAAAAAACTGAAATATGATTTATCTCATAGACGCAATTGTTCATCCTTGTAGTCTATAAATGGAGAATAAAAAATTAAATAAAGGAAAAGTTTGATTTTCCTTAAAAATTAGAATAGAAGAAAGAAAGTTCTTCTTTGTTTCTAAGATCAATAAAGAAAACCACCATCTTCTTCGTCAAAAATTGATAACCATAAACAAATTCAAACCCTTTTTAGTAACACAACCAACAAATATCAAATAAAAAATACCTCAATAAAAATGTATAGAGTTAGAGAGAGCATAATCCACACATCCATCATCCTTTGCAAATCTCTTAGGAAACCATCATCAAATCGCCCTCCACAAACTACTAAATCGCCCTCCGCAAACTACTATCATAAGTACTACTGTCATAGTGTCCACACAACCACCTCCATCAATATTGACCTCTGACGAACCACCACGATGAGCGCTACCGCTAAAGGGTCCACTCAGCCGCCACCGTCAACTTCGACCCTCGACGAACAACCACCGCAGGCAACTCTCCTTTCGTGACCTTTTTGTGTGTGTTTGTTCTCTCTAATTCTCTCTCTCTCTTAACAATGAAACTCATTTATCTCTTTGTGTGTGTTTGTTTACTTTTAAAAAAAAAATCACAATATATAAATATTATATTAATTAGACGTGATATCATTTTAATCTTTGAATTGTTAAAAGACACAAGTTGTACCACTGGGTGATTTTAAAACTAAATTTAAAAACTTAAAATAATAAAAAAAAAAATCTTAAACGGATTAATTGGATGTAACATCTTTTTACTCCTTAAATTTTTGAGACCCGAGTTTTACCACTTGATAGTCTTAAAACTCATTTTTTTTTTTAAATAATTATTCAAATTAAATCAACTTTGTCTTTTTTATCAACAACAAAATATAATTTCTTTAAAATACATTCGCATTTTTTACTCAAGAATTGCGTAGCTTTAATTTCTCCATCGCATCGAGAGATACGTAGGAGCAAGATTGCACTCTTGTCAAACATAATAATAAAATTTCCTTTTTTCCTCCATGTTTTAAATATATTTTTATGATTAGATTCTTTGCACAAAAAATTATATTTACATTTTAAAAAGGAGAAATAAATTTATATAAGTTAACATTAATTTTGTATGATTAATTATAAGTAACTGTATTTTAACGAATTTCGTAGGGTACTAATATATTCCCTAAGCATAATCGATTCTAGAATTCAAAATTTGGTTTCAAATACAATTTTTTATTTATTTATATTTTTCTATTTTTAAGGGTTATCCAATACTTTTCCTATTTTGGTGGAGACTCTATTGCATTCGAGATACACTCAATTTTATACCACGACACAAACCCATTTTTATTAAAAAAATTTTAGATATTTTGTCTAACACCTTAATTTTATCTGTGTGTTTAGAATCAATCAATATGATTTTTTTTGCTCGCATGTTCTTTCATTGTGACTAATCTTACCACATTTTTTTTGTCCTGTTGATTCTATTGTATATTATATAAGTCTTCTAAGTTTTAAGAGTAAATCTTCTTTGTGCTATCATATATATATATATATATATATATATATTTATCATTTTCTTTTTATTCAAGTATTTGCAACATTCCTAAACAATCATACACAAATTCTAAGAATGACTAACTTGAATCGCTTTAATAATTTCTCTAGATATATAAAACTCCTCAATATCACTAATTATTATTTAATAACTCTCCAAAATAATTTAAACACTACAAAGAAAATTTACCACTAAGACACTAAACTCACACTTCACAAAATAAGAATCTTTTAGATTAATATGTATAAATTATAAGAAAATTGTGTTCACCAATACACAAAGTCGAATAAGCTCATTCCCCGTCTAAAGAGATGACAAGGCTCTATCATAGAACTCAAGTTGATTAATTTGGTTGAAAAAGAACTATAAAGTTGTGAAACTCAAGTGATTTAGATGAGAACAAATTAAAAGTCATAATTCTTGTTCGTGATATATTTTATTCGTTCTTGCAAAAGGGACATGTCCCTCAAAAAGTTCACAATTGTTAAACCTTCAATATATTTTTACAAGACCACACAATGTGTTGATAACGTAATGATATTATAAAAAACTTACCCATTATAACAAGGCTCATTTTAAAGTTTCCCTCGAGCCGTTAACCCAAGGTTTGACCGATTTATTATTATGGTAAAAGATATGAATCATTAATTTGGTGCTAGCTCCAATCTACAAAGTCTCCAACCTTTAAAACATAAATAAATAAATCTCCATTGTTGACGTTTAAATTGATTCTTTTTTGTTTTATTTTTCCACTTGACATGCAAAATATCATGGAGATGCAATGCTGATTAAGGACCATTAAAGTGTCCTATTAGCCTTGAATACTATCCCCATTTTTGTACACACTATAGGTATAGGCATTTAGGTAAATACCCAAACAGCCTAACCACATGCTCATTTGTATGCAAATAATAACAATAAAATTTTCAAAATAATAATAATAATAAATTAGTAAATTATATAAATACTCTATCCGGTCTGATATTTATAAAGAAAAAAAATTAGTTTTATATTATTTAAGAAAAGTAGTTAGTTTCATTTAATATTTTCAAAGTACTAAAAAATAATTTGTATTTTTCAAATTACCCACCCTCACATGAACCTATGTTCCATAGAAATAAAAAGAAAGTTGGAAAATAAAATCTAATTTTTTTCTAAAGTTAAAAGTTTATTAAATAAGAATATGGGGAAACATAGAACTTACCAAAGGAAAAAAAGAAAATAAAAAAGAGATAAAAATGCAAAAGTAA
>JBBPBT010001132.1:17209915-17219955 GCA_037974875.1 Cicer bijugum | reverse complement strand
ATATATATATATATATATATATAAAAGATTGTTGTTTCATAAAATACTAAATTGTTATCCAATTATTATTGTATTAACATTCAATTAATAATTTATATATAGTAAAAACAAAAAATAAAATACAAAACATTACAAAGATTAAAGAAAAAATATATAAATTACAAGAATAGAAAAAGAAAAGAAAAGAAGAAAAAAATGGTTAGTTTCAATTCTCAACTTCAATAAAGCATCTGCACCAGTATTTCATTTTGTACATTTATAATTTAGAGTTTTATCTTTTTAGTATATGTAATAATTATATTTTGTTTTTCTTCTTTGACATATGACAACTATTTATTGGAGATTGATGTCACATTGATAATGTGGCAATTTAATGTCACATAAAATTTAAAATCCACGTGGCATGTTATAATAATTAACATGCCAAATAATACAAGGTTGGTGGAAAATGAAATCAAGGGCTAAAAAAAAAAAAAATTAAATGATAGGGTCGTTGTTTTTTGAAATGACTAAGATCAGAGTCATCATGTTACGAAAAGGATAAAAAAAAAAAAACAAAAATTACACTTTAATCCCATCTTAATTTTCTTGTGTTTTTATTACTTTATGCATGCGACAGCCCCACCAAGATTTTACCACTATCACTTCATACCCTTAATTTAATTATCCTAATTATTTTAACCACACACTAAAACTTAATTATCATATTTTGTTTTTATTGCCTTAAAACCAAACCCTTCCACTTTTTCAATCAATAAATTAAAAATAAATAACATGTTCTCTACATAAGTTTTTGTATATCCTACTTATTTAAAGTGACTAAGATAAGCAAGGAAAGTCCATCCATGACATATATAGTGAGTAATCAAAATGAATGTCTCAAAATCAAACTATATACATAAGTATAATTAGAAGAAGTTTAGAGGATATTCAAATGAAGTAGTGTGGTGGGGATGATATAACATATAATAGAGGGTGAATGGTGAATGTGTAGTATAGGTTGAGTATTGATGATGAAGGTGAAGACTCTTTTGTGTCCACTCAATGTCCATCAAAGGCACTATCAATAAAGAGTGCCAACACATCCACGCTTCACGCTCCCCCTCGAAACTTGATATATCTAGCAACATCACTTCTCTTTCTCAACCTTTTTTATAGCATCCAAAGAGAAAAATGCAACTACACGTTAACATGCACACATTTTTCCACTACAAAAGTATAAAAAATAAGGGAAAGTGGGAAAGTGAAACCTTTCAAGTTGCTTATAAGAAAGAAAAAACTTTCTAGTTTTCAATTTTTAACTCACGTTGTGATACTTTGTCTCCGGGATATCTAATTAGAATTTGTTTTCTCATATTGTTGAAATAAAAATGTAGGGGATTTTTTTAATTAAAAACAGGGGTTTATGATTTCAATATTAAAATTTATTGGGTCTTATTACATTTTCAAAATTATGCCAGCACATTTTTGTAGTGAATTTTTTTAATTGTAAAAAAAATGTAGTGGAACTTTTAATATAACTAATTATGTTATTCGTTGTAGTAAATTAGTAATTGTAACGGGTATATGAAAGTCTAGAGGTGGATAAATTTAATTCGTTATTTATGTGCGTATGAAAGATTATTTTTGTGTTTAAATTATAATTCAATTGATAACCGTTATATCTATAACTTTACATTACTACGTATACTATCTCTTTTAAATAGAAGTATCTGATGAGTTGACCTAATCTGGTCTAACTCAAGAGATTAAATTGCATAAAATAATTTGTACGTTTTTTTATAATACATTATTTAGTCTAGCTATGCTACCTTCGGGTTGTGCTTGTCAAAGTATGAATAATTTTTTTAAAATATTGTCAACTTAAAATTAAGGAAAGGGTAAAAAATTATAATAATATAAAATATATATTAGAGACTAGTTTTACTTGTAAATCAATTCGATACTTTATTTATAACTGAATCAAAAATTTAATATTTCAAATTATTATTTTAAAACATGAAAAATTAAAAAATACATGTAAGTATAGTTTTTAGAGTAAGCATATATGTTGAGGAAAAAAAATAGTAAGTATATATGTATATGACTTAGTGTAACATTGCTGATAATGTCAAATAAATTCTTTATAAAAAAAAAATCTTCACAAAAGAAAAGATAGTGTCAAATAAACTAGTTTAACAACAAAAATAGGTGATTGATTAGATTTCAACAAATTTATTTTTTAAATGACATCGATATATAGACTTAAATATCCTCATACTAACCTAACTCGTCTAATATTTTATTCGAGCTATGCCGGCCGAAATAAAAAGATACACTTTGTTTTTTCAGCACTAATCATCCTAAAGAACTATTGGACCATTCAATTGAGTAGGCCGAATTTGACACCTCTACTTTCTAAAACTCTAAGTACATATATCAATATAAGTTATGCATAAACCAATTCAAACCTAACATAGATCAATCAAATAATTACATGTGCATACCAACCATATCTTTGTTAATTATGAGTACTACAACATAATTCGATTAGCCAGAATAAAAATGATCATATGGTTGGGACTTGTGAGCACAATATTAATAATTATTCAGAAGAGACATACATATATATACAAGGAGTTTAATTTTAGGTATAAATTTTAATTGTGGTGCCATCATTTTCATTGTCTACAATGCAAAACTTTGCTTTTTGTTGCTTTTCTTTTATTACCTGTCTTTTATTATTTTTTATAAATATTATGTACAATGGGGACAATGAATGCCTCAAGGACTTAAGCTTAGTGCTATGTCTTGTATTCAGCATCAAAATCTCATAAAAACCATATCTGAGAATTCAGAATCATTCTTGCTTTTGAACCTTTTAAGCTTTAGGGGACCTATATAAATAGGCCTTTTTGGGGCTACCCCACAAGCATATTGTTAGTTTTACAACCAAATAAAGTCTAAATTTTTCAGTATATGGCCACCAAAAGTATGAAATTCCTTAGCAAAAGAGATGGTAAAGAGTTAGATTCTATACATCTTACACAAAAAGGCCTACCATTTATTTCTTAGAGGGGAAAAAGAATTTTTTGGCTTTTGGGTTTTATACTTAGGATTCCTAATTTCTATCACTTTAAAGGCTATTTTGTATACATGTAAAGGAAATAAGTGGGGATGGTAATTTCTTTATTGTGACATAAGGAAGCAAAGAAATGTACAAAGTGAAATGAATAGTTTAGCATATACATTTAAGACAAAAATGTATATGATAAAAAGAAGTCATGTGTCTAAAAGAAGTCATGTGTCTATGGTCCCCTTGCTAAGTGGGTGCACATGTCATTCTATATATCATCCCATTTAGTCTTTTTTTTTATAGTTTTATTATCCCATATAGTCTACATAGACAATGGTACTAATTAAATTTTAACTATAGTTGATTTGGTGATAATAAATTAATAATAATAAGCACTTAGGACATTTCTTTCATACATGCCATAATGATAGTTAAATTATAAGATCTAGAAAGTTATCATCGATCGATAACTCAACTCCCATATATGTTATCATTTGGCCCTCATGATGGAGGATAATTGGTGGCAATCGATCAATTACATTCCAAATTTCAAAGTTTTCTCATTTAGTACTTCAACTTTTTGTAGCCAATGAGATGGCTTCACATTTCACTCCGTGCCCTAATCTATGGATAGGACAGCCACCCTCCATTCATAATATGGACCCTTGCCCATTAATCCATACCGTTCATGTATATATTCATATATACATCAATTTAGAGGTGTTTAATGAATGTTTGTGTATATTATGAGCATATTAATTATAAGCTATTTTAATAAGTTTTTCTAAATCTTACACAAGTATTTATGCAATAAAACAACTCCACTCCCTAAACATGTTACTTTCATGTTTTTTTTTTTCTTACTCTCTAAACATGTTTTATTTATGGGTTATAATTAATTTTGTAAAACCATACCCCTAAAAAATCTCGTTCTTACTTTAGAATATGAAAACATAGAACTCCAAAGTTGGATCCCTCAATTCTTTTAGTTATGATCAATTGTGTGTTAAATCTCATTCTTAATTTTCTTTTCTCTCACTTTTCATAATAAAATTCCTCTCACCCCTTTTATATTAACAAAAATATTTTTTAAAAAGTAATTATTTAATTATTCAATTATGGATTGACTAAATCCTATATGGTCAATTATTATTAGACTAATTAATTGATAAATATATATCGAGTTATGTTTCTGAATAGATTATGATGGGATTAACTATTATGTTAAGCCTAATAAAATGTTTATATAATGATGATAGTTCATCACTCATATCCCTTATTCTTGCAATCCCTTATTGATTTGTCATAAAATATATAATATAATTTGTATTTATTATTATTAAATTCAACATTTTACGCACATAAATTGACATCAATATTCCGATCATATTTTATACATTTATTTTCAATTTTATATTAATTTTTTCTCTCTTCACAAATTTTAAATACATTAAAATTGAACGTATGTTATTTTATAATATGGTGTCCGGTATAAGGTGCTATAATTTTGTGTGGAAAGATCATTGTTGTTTTATTGAAGTATCCAAATCTCATTCTCGTCGCATGTCATTGGAGGAAATCCAAATCCCTAGAACACCTTATCATTTTGCCATAAATCTTCCTTGTGTGTTATTCACCAAAAAAAATCAGCGTTATTGAAAAGAAAAAATAAAGTTTCCTTGTGTGTGGTGCAAATTTTTTACTAAATAATTCAAATCACAAACTAATTGTATGTTTAGCTATTTTTTTTTTCAATAAAATCTTACGTAATCTTTTAAAAGAAAGAAATTTTGGAAAGACTTACCTGAAGTGTCAATTTTAATCTTATGATCTAGATATGTGTCGACAATACATACAAACAAAGCTTTAAAATAGTATGAAAATCAATACTCTTATACACGTGCATTACTTTTGATGGAAAGAGTTAAGGAAATGGGCCAGTTTTGTCTTGATAATCAAAGTTTTAGTGGCAGTTTTGTCTTGATAATCAAAGTTTTAGTGGCAGTTTTGTCTTTTCATCCCTCGGTTTGTCTTAATATATGTCCCATTAATCCTGCACTTACAAAGCAAACTTTTGATTAATATCCAAAAAAAATTTGTCGCACGTGAACTTGAAGAGGAGCCTCTCAAGATTTGTCATTTTATTGATGATCACTATTTAACAGCTGCCTAACAATTGGTTGATCAGAATAATCAGTTCAATGGCTAATTTTGCCAATTAGCATTTAATCTACGTTTCATAATAATTGTCTTAAAGAAAAAATTATTCCAAAAATAATTATCGTTTTTGGTTTTTAAATGCAATTTTAATTTTTTTTTAACAATTTTATTATCTAATTAATATTATTTTTATTATTCTCAATTTATTATCTTTTCACTTTGTATTTAAGATAATTTGAATCAATTAATGATTTATAAAGATAATTTGATAAAATTATATTTTCTTAATCGGTATAAAATCATCAAATACCACAATTGTTTTGAGATAGAGGGAATAGTATTTTCATGGCTCCCACCAATTTGACCTATTGCAATATTGCACTAATTGATTTAACAAGCTGCTTTACCTTTAATTAATAAATTTGAGAAGTCTTAATAAATTGATATAAGTGGAATATATAAGACAATTTGATTGAGGGGGTCCAGATTGGAGGAACCATCCTTAAAGTCATTCATAAAGCGGAAATAGTATAGTACTAGTATATATGTACTACGTATAGAAAGAGATGATGCCTCTTCACTACAAGGATGATGATCCAGATATTTTAGTTCAAAGTTGAATTCTTATTTGCGCCATAAAAGGCAAAAAAATAATTCAGAAGAAAAGGAAATTTTTTGGTGTGTACAATAAATAAATCAATTAGGTGGTCCAATCACTGTCCTGCACAATCAATTATACAGAGCAAGCAAGCATCCAAGAGCAATGAGAGAAATTATAGGTAGCCAGCTTAAATTGTCACTATGTTACCATATTTTTCTTCAGTACTATGGTCCATCTGTGCAGTGGCTTATTAGTTTGATGAACATGGGTTTAGACAGAATTGTATGGATGAGATAATGAGAATTGGATGTTTATCCAATCAGTGACCATATGGATGTCATGCAAGGAAGTGATAAGATTTCAAGACAAATGCTTAACATGCGTAGTTACTTTTTCTGCGAAGACATGGGAATAAAGCCATGGTGGTGTTGGCAAGTGTTGTTGCATGAAAAAATAATATACCTTGTGTCGGGGATACGGGGCTAAATGACAATTTCTCTATATGAGTCTCGAGCCTTTATATCATTAAGCATTTGTAAAGAATAAATTCTGTACTAAAGTAGCTTTTTCAAGATCTGGTTCTTTTAATTTTTTTATGTTTTTCTGCTTTAAATCTGTTAATTTAATATATAATCTTCGAATGTATTAAAGGCATCTTCTTATCGGTTCAAAAAGGTTGCTCTTTAGGTAGCTGCTACCCTTCTTCCACTTCATTATGAAACATTTATTGGATAAGAGGTATCTGATGTAAAAAGTTGAGATGTTTGGGTGGTCGAATTAAATGTTCCTCATATGAAGATCAATGTCTGAGTGAATGAATAGATGAATGGGAAGCAGAGTGTCGGAAATTTCAGGGGGTAGTGATGGTTAATACGTATAAGGAGTAACATAATAGAACAGCCTGGAAATGGTCACGAGCAGGAACTGGTTATTTGAAGAGTCATAGTCACTGATAGTACTGTCTTTATTTCTAGCGGGGCATGACTCACTAGACTCCAGAAATCATAATCCAGTTGTTTGAGTTGGGACACCAAATGATTATTAAGGAAGTCGATTTATGATTGTAAAATTTTCTTTCCCCTCTAATAAATTACTTCTAAAACATAATTTGTTTTCAGTTCAATTAATAAGGACAAATGGAAAATCTATGTGGTATCTAATTATGAAACATGATGTGTCGTGATCTTAGGTGGATAATGAGTTCAACCGATAAGTGAACCAAACAAATTAAATGGTATTTGGATGAATGAATCATTCATTAGATTCATGTATAGATTACATATACGGCCACACATCAACCACATGATTCATTCAAGAGTCAACTAAGAAGCTAGATATATAGAATGAAATAAATTAAAGAAATATGTGAAAGGATATTAGTATTATTATAAAAGTAATAGTTGCTTTTAATGAATTCAATACATATCACGCAGGAAAAAGGTCCCAAAAACCTTTTTCTCTTGTGCCAATTAGGCCAATATGAAAAAGTGAAAACAAATGAAAAAATACAAAACTATAGAGACGTGTTTCCATCACACGCGTTGGACACCAGGCAATGGGTCCTGTATAGTTAGGCCGAAGCTCAAGGCCAAAATAAAAATAAAAAATTTCCGCCAAAAATAAAAACAGAAAAAACCACACATACACACGTGTGTTGCACACACTAGAAGGGTCTTCACGCGTATCACAAGGAAAAGTCCACATAATGCAGCAAGCTTCAACTTATTACTATTATTACTCCTGCCATTTTTTTAACAGTGTGGGATCCCATCAAAGTGACTTGTGTAAGTTGAAAGAAGAAAATATACTGTCCAAAATGGGGAGCTTGACTTAGAAATCCCATTAAAAGAAATAGTTCAAACTCCCAAGTTTCAATCCCCAATGTTTTGCCAACCAAATTGATATAACTACTCCGAGAGACTCTGCTTTTCTTTCAAAGCTTTTAAGCAATGTCCCACCACAATGTTCTCCCCTTTCAACAATATCCAACACATCTTTGAGTTCCGAATTCCCACGTTTTTCTTCCTCACTTACATGACCAAACCCATTAACTGCATCTTTGTATATTTCACCTCTCTCTTGCTACATGTCTCTCTCTCTCACTTTCCCATGACAATATATTTTTGTTACAAAAATCCCCCTCCCTTGGGAATCTGCAAAGCCATTGACGAATGACTATACCCACCAACAAAATACTAATAATAAAAGCTCACAACTTTCATAATATAGTAATGTGCACCATGACTATAGTCAATTTATGAACTCAAAAACCCTCTATAAAATTGAGGTTTCTTGGACCACCGCCTTATTTCTTTAAGTTTTTTTCCACCTTTATTAGTACTATTTTTATTTTCTTTTCATTGGGAGTTTCATTTGTCATCATCTACCCACAAAGAGTTATTTAATTTCCTTCTTTTATAGGTGGATAAGGAGGAAGGAGAAGAGGAGGATGACGAGACACTTGACCTCATAAGGGGCTGAGTTGTCACTCGTAGCTGTGGCAACACTTTAGGAGGTTTCCTCATGTTATTGTCAATCACAAGTTCTTGCATTAACCTGTAGCACCCAATAATTTTCTCCTGTAACAGTGAAACATACGTGCTTGAACAACTTAATGTTGTAAATTAAAGTAATTATGCCACATGCGTCAACAAAATTATGAAACTTCATAATTCTATTTAAAGTGAGTTTCACATAATCATAATGAGTCACTACAAAAACTACATTATGAAACTTCAACAAAATTATAGTCTCACCATAACTTTGTTATAATCATTGTGAATTTAAACATCCAATAAACATGCTTACTTTTGTTAACCCCTCGCACCATGACTCGGCATGCTCCGGATTAACGAGAGACCAATTAGGAATTTCATTAGCTGCATAAAGTATAGCTGCGGCAGCAATGCATGATGGCCAATATGCAAGAAAGCTGGCCTCTGCAAAAATATATTCACAAACCGAAAAAAGTTAGTACAATACCAATTCACTAGTAGTACTACTTTACAGCATATTTCTGTCACAAATTAATTCTTTTCTTCCCAACTACCACAACCGCTCGTAAGCAAAATTTCATATCGCTTTAAATGGCTACATAAAACAAAAGTATAGTACATTGTATTCATAAAGTATAAAAAAAAAAGTACCTTGGATATTAGATAAGATAATTTGTGTAGAACGTGAAATGAGGAACCCAGTAAAAGTTGCAGTTGAATCTAACTTGCACGCAAAGAAACTGAGGAAACTAAATGGAGTAACTGATCTTAGCCTCCAATCCAAGACGCTTAGAACAAGAAACTCCATTCTTCTAATTGTTTTGGGCTCAAATATGTATTTGGCACCTTCTACCTGTATACATTAAATTACGAATGAAGTAATGTCAAGTATTAGTATGATGTAACAGTACATGACGAACGACAAAACTTACGGTAGCATAAATTAAATTAATGCACTAGTGTACTAGTCATTTTTTAGTGAAGAATGTGTTTTTGATATATTTGTATTAAAATTCAATTAAGAATGCAACAATACACATAGTATACCTGAAGGTCCAATAAAGAAGGGACTAGAGATTCCTCCATCTTTGCCGCTAAAGACAAGCAAGCAACTGCTAGAAGTTGCAGTGGCCACCCATTTGTTTGCTGTAAACATATTTATATGTATCAAACAGTAACTTAAAAACATAAAATTATTATTATTATTATTTTATCACGACTAACTCATCATACTTTCTGGCACATATCACCACGCGCAATGCACGTGCCTAACGTACTCAAAACATCAGCAAGCTGTCATTCTTCTTATTTAAACAAAAACATAAGGTGGGCAATAATAGTACTGAGCAGTGTAATTTACAATAGATTAACAGTATTCTATTTTCTTAACAATTCTTTTGATACTAAATATAGAACGTGATCTATAAAGTAAATATAGTTAATACACTTAATAAATTGCTATAAGAATAAATTAATATCAAAATCCATAAAAGTGTTCAATGTGTAAATGTCACTTTAGTAACAACAAAATTCTCATGTCATTTTTTATTTAAAAACAAAATAATGGTACTTTTGAATTATATTTATGTTCATTAATATAAAAAATATCTTATATACACTATTACTAAAAAATTATATATTGCTATATATACATATTTATGATAGTAGGGAAAAAAAATTGTTAATTAATAAAGATAATTTAATAAAACTATTATTTTTTATAATTATT
>JBBPBT010001132.1:17180580-17196070 GCA_037974875.1 Cicer bijugum | reverse complement strand
AAAAAAAAAAAAAAAAGTTACACCGATAGCATTGCACATTATACTTCTTAAATGTTATCTTAATCCATTAATTTATTTTTGGTACAAGTAAACCATGAATTAATTAATTATACTGAAATCGTCTAGAGTACAGAAAATAAGCTCTTTATTACAGACAGATGGTGGTAGAGGCAGAGTAGAGTAATTTAGTTTGTTAAAAGAGTGAGAACCTATTTAGCGCTTTTTTGTTGCAACTTGCAAACACAACACAACTCAAATCAAGAGGATGAATATCATTATGATGAAAACAGGTTTCGCTAGAAGCTTGTCCGACACGGCAACAATCAGATCCTCGTCTCTTTCGTTACTTCGTTTGTTGTCTTCCACTTCCACTACCGTCGCTGACGTGGACGATTCTGCTTCTTCCGTTGTCAAGGTTGTCATTCCCAAATTGCTTCAACCTAGAGTTGTCCTTTACGACGGCGTTTGTCATCTCTGCCACCGAGGTATTCTCCACTCTCTGTTTTCATCACTCTTTGATTTCATGTTTTGTTATTTACTAGGAACTGAAAATGGTGTGTTCTTTTGCTCGATCGCTTGTTCTGTCTAAAATTTTAAATAAAAAAAATAGGGCTTCAGTTTATAAGAATGCTGTAATTAGGGTAATATTGTAGCTTTTACAATGTGTCGGCCAATTGGTAACAAAATGAAGCAGACACTGATACCTATACATATGTAATAGTAATTTGATAAAATAAAAGTAATTAAATGTAATCATATGTGGTGGGGTCATGTTGGTATGTGATACCAACACATCTTGGACACCAAATATGTCTTCTATTTAAAATGTGGGTGTTACATAGAGTGAAAGATAGGAATAGGTTGTATAATTGATCAAACCTTCTAATCACATTGGTGAAGAATGTTCTATATCGTTTCTTTCTTTGAATATTAAATAAATGTAGATTTGCTTCTATAAGGCTTTTTGTATTTTGATGTGCAATGGATTTTTCTTTAGGGTCATTATTAGTTTAGAATCCTCAGCTTCGCGTTGCTTCTTACTCATAGGCATGATTATATGGTGCCTTGTTCATGTCTTGTGCACAACGATTCAATTTAACCTATTCATATTTCCATGCATTGAAACATTAAAAGGCAGTTTTTATTGTGGTATGCAATTGCCATATTGAAGTTTTTGAGGTTTCTACAATCACACTGCGTTCATATTTGTGCCGCATAAGCTACATTTGTCCAAAATTTTCTGTAATTTGAAGAATCACAATGTAACAGCAATTGCAATTGTGACCACAATTTAAACCTGAGTTCAGGGAAGGCAAATGGCAGAGAATCTTCTTTATTTAGTAGTTGAAGAATGTGATTTATTTTTAATTGGTATTCATGGTGGTTGGCAGACGTCCCTAATAATTGGTATTCATGCTGCTGTTCTTTATTTAGTGTTCCTATGAGTATTTGTATTATTAACAGTTAGCGCCCAATCCGTTTATACGAATATATTGTTAGAGACTAGAGTATAATTTGTCATTTCTTGAGAATAAATTTAGCTGTGGGAACAAGGCAGCCTCTGTAATGTTGAATAAGATATAGTTATAGAAACTATGGCTGTTAGACATGGTGCTTTCATGGCATTTTACAAGTAGTTTGATAATTGAATTATGTTTTCAAAATATGACTTAATGGCTTGTCAATGACTTTCCTGTAGTCCCCTGCCCCCCTTCCATGGAAATCATTAAGGGGAATAAATACATAAAATGAGCCTTAAGATTGAGCTATCATAACTTAAACTTATTCTGTTTACCCAGTCACTATTCCCATTTCTATTATCTTATGCATTGTTGCAGGTTTGTCCTCAATTGTTTATATTCCATTTCATTGTAGAATAAAATTTTAATCAGCAGCCTAATGTTTTGCATTACATTGATGACAATTATGTACTGGCAGGAGTGAAATTGGTAATAAAAGCTGACAAGGACAGAAAGATCAAATTCTGTTGTGTTCAGTCTGACGCTGCTGAGCCCTATTTGAGAGCAACCGGTCTTGAGCGAGAGGATGTCCTACGTCGCTTTTTATTCATTGAAGGCCTGAATGTATTCTCTCAGGGATCTACTGGTTAGAATTCGCTCACTTACTTAATTTACTCCAACATCCATTTGTGTTCTTTTTTCTTTCTTTAAACTATTTTACTGCATAACTTTGGTTTCGGCACGCTTGTGTGTGCATACAGTTTGAACATTAAATCCAGCTGATATCTAGTAACTTGAGAAGGACCATTCTAAGATTTGCTCTGTATCTTGAGTGTTTAGGTCTCTGCACATGGATACTTAATGTTACTGACTAAATTTAGCAATCGTGTATTTGTTACTACGTTAAGTTGACCAAGGTAGAAATGTTTCACTATTGGGTAGAAAGGGAGGCCTAGTGTTAAACTGTGTGAAAATATCTTATAATATCTTAGAGTACTTGATGAATAGTTTCCATATTTCTTAGGCAAGTTCACTAACCTTTATTTAAACTAGAACTAAACTCATAATTCTAGTAAAATAGGGAAACACAATCTCTGTCCTCTGGTTTGGATGAAGAGAAAAATTAGTTCATTTATCATTCTTATCTCATTGTTTCGGAAATAACCATTCCAGGTTGAAAATCAGTTCATGATACTTCTCATCTTCGAGTATTTATATGGACTCTGACCTTGGGAGAGGTTTATTGATTATGCTTACCAACTGTCAATGTTTCAAAAGTTGTATTTGTTTCTTAGAATGTGAAAATTTTCTGGTGTAGTCCATATTCTTTCATATTGTATGATGATGAATGAGCTCTCAGTCTAAATTTAGTGAACTTGTCAAAGACATCCTTTAGAACAAATTTTAAATATTTAGATCAATATACATAACAGATGAACATATTTATTTACATTTTAACTACTCTTCTGTTTTTCATGTCATTTTTTGTCAAACTCATTGTGACATTATTATGCAGCTGCATTGCGCGTACTGTCATACTTGCCATTTCCTTACTCTGCTTTAAGCTCGCTGTGGGTGATTCCAACTCCAATAAGGGATGCTGTCTATGATTATATAGCGAAAAACCGGTATGAATGGTTTGGCAAGGCGAATGACTGTTTGGTTTTGCAAGAGAAGGAGCTGCTTGAGCGTTTCATAGATAGAGATGAAATGATGAATCGAGATCCGTAGTCTTAGTTTCTGCGTCATGATATCAACCACAATTTACACTAACATTACAGTTTCTTTTCTGTTATCTTACAATATCTTTATTTTCTCTAAAGAAAGGGCCTCCATAAGTAGTAGTATCCTTCACCTAACATTACTGACAATTTCTTAGTATAACTTTTTAATACCATTCTTGAGAATTATATGAATATAAATGCAGAGTGTGTGTAGATTTGTCATTCAGGGCTTTCTAGATACTTAGCGAATTATATAACTAAGATTGTCACGCAACAAATTTGAATCCACAAAAATTTCAGCAGTGGTATGAGCCAAACCTCTCCTTAGCATCCATAAAACCAAATTTGAACCAAATAAAATGCAAGAACTAGATGTAGATCTACCGTCATACAGGCTAGTAGTCGCTAGCCAATCCAAGTCACTATAAACACTCAGAATCAAACGACATAAGGAGCTAGTATAGTAGCAGCAATACAAGTTATTATTCATATAATTCTGTTACGGTCTTTTAAAATGACATTTAGTTTGAATGAAAGTGATTTGAAGAATATTAAAAGCATATATATTTATCCCCCCTGACCGCAAAATTATTTGTACACTACAAAAATAAGCGTGCAAGAGACTAGAAACAAAATGTAAACTAACTAATTTATGTTATGGGCTATTTTTTTCCCTCCTGAACAATACGGCTACCACTATTCTTTTTTAGCAATTTTCTTTTATTTTATCTTTTAAAAATGAATGGTTGAAGATTATTTTTTGATTTGAAATTATTTTTCTGTCGCATTTTTTCTTCTTCTTCTTTTATCTAAATAACTGATTTTCACATGTATTTAATTTTTCTTTCACATTTTTTGATTTCCACGTGTATTTTGTTTTTCTTTCACATTTTATTTGAGATTTCATTATCCGGGTGCAGCGTTTTGTTTGTTGTCTTGTTACTACGTTGTTTGTTATCTCTTTTAATGCGGTATTTGTTTGATTCAGATTAATAAATTAACTTCAATCAATTACAAATGCAACCAACGACTTTAACGTTGTCAGCATTATATATCCCAAGACATGAATATGTTGAACACTTGTAGGCATTTTATCACTTGTAGGTATTTTATCATTTTCTGTTATTAACCTGAATACTATGAATTTGTTTGCATATACATCTTCAATGAATTTAAATGAATTAATATACGAAATGTTACTTTTTTTTTTGAAAAAGATAAATTTTTTTTATGAGATGATATAATTACCATAAAAAACTCATACACAACTGTGAGATATCGGATTCGAACTTTGTCCAACTTAACAATATCGATAATCGTTAGTTCAGCTAGAATTTAACGGCAATTAAAGAATTTCTTAAATGTAAATATTATAAAGCCTTTACCGTAATAATACAGGAAAGTTCCACTGATTATGACTTATTAGATTGTTTTATTTTCTCACCTTTCCTATTGATGTTGTTGTTTACACATAAATTTCCATAAAATATAAAAAAAGAACAGCAGTAACTTTAAGCAAGAATCCAAACGATGAGTGTTCCCTTGTTGACTTCACATTTTCTACCATATATCACTTGTTATTGTTAATCTACTTGCTTGACTCAACCACACAAACAAACCTGTATTTTCATTTTGAGAGTTACAAATTTCAACTCACTCATTCATTCACAAAGAGCTTGAAAAGATGGCAGAGGCTGTGCTTGAATTCGTGCTTCACAATTTAAGCTCACTCATTCAAAATGAGCTTGACCTGTTTTTTGGTTCTGATCGAGAATTGAAGAGTCTTGCCAACTTGCTCACAACAATCAAGGCTACTCTTGAAGATGCCGAGGAGCAACAATTTTCAAACAGAGCTATCAAGGATTGGTTGCTTAAGCTCAAAGATGCTGCTCATGTTCTTGATGATATTTTGGACGAGTGTGCTACCGAAGCATTGGAGATGGAATACAAAGAACAGTCACGCAAGGTACAAAACTCTTTCTTATCATCTTTTCATCCCAAGCATGTTGCTTTCCGTTACAAAATTGCTAAGAAAATGAAGAGCATAGGAGAGAGGTTAGATGAAGTAGCTGAAGAAAAGAGTAAGTTTCATTTGACTGAAATAGTTAGAGAGAAGAGAATTGGAGTGCTTGATTGGCGCCAAACCACCTCGATCATTTCACAACCTCAAATCTATGGAAGAGACGGACATAAGGATAAAATAGTAGACTTTTTGGTAGGTGATGGATCTCAATTGGAGGACTTATCTGTCTATCCAATTGTAGGCCTAGGTGGACTAGGTAAAACAACACTTGCCCAACTCGTCTTCAATGACGAGAGGATAGTCAACCACTTTGAGCTGAGCATTTGGGTGTGTGTTTCGGAAGATTTTAGTTTGAAAAGAATGACTAAAGCCATCATTGAATCGACAACTAAGAAGGCCTGTGAGGATTTGGATCTAGAGCCACTACAAAGAAGACTTCAGGATGTGCTGCAAAGAAAAAGATATTTGCTGGTTTTGGACGATGTGTGGAATGAGAAACAAGAGAAGTGGCGCGAGTTGAAACCTCTGTTGGCTTGTGGAGGAAAGGGTGCTTCAATATTGGTTACTACTCGTCTCGGGAAGGTAGCAAAAATCATGGGAACAACGCCACCTTATGAGTTATCAAAGCTATCTGACATAGATTGCTGGGAATTGTTTAAACAACGAGCTTTTGGACCTAATGAGGTAGAACAAGTTGAGCTTGTGGTAATAGGGAAGGAGATAATAAAAAAATGTGGGGAGTGCCTCTTGCGGCAATAGCACTAGGAAGTCTCTTGTGCTTTAAACGAGAGGAAAAAGAGTGGCTCTATTTCAAGGAAAGCAAGCTGTGGAATTTACAAGATGAAGATTATGTCATGCCTGCCTTGAGATTAAGTTACTTGAATTTGTCAGTGAAACTGAGACAATGTTTTGCCATCTGTGTACTATTTCCCAAAGATGAAAGAATAAACAAGCAATTTCTAATTGAGCTTTGGATGGCTAATGGCTTTATTTCATCTAATGAAATGTTGGACGAGGAAGATATTGGCAACGACGTGTGGAATGAGTTATATTGGAGATCGTTTTTTCAAGATATCGAGATAGATGAATTTGGAAAAGTTAGAAGTTTCAAGATGCACGATCTTGTGCATGATCTCGCTCATTCTGTTTCAGAAGATGTGTGTTGCATTACAAATAATGATGACATGCTCAATATGTTTGAAAGAATCCGCCATCTCTCATTTTATAGGGAGAGTTCAATTTGGGAAGTCAATTCAATCCAGTTGCGTAGCGTCAAATCATTGAAGACCTACACAAGAAAAGGGGTTGGTGGTGACAATCATTTACCTCATGTTTTAAAATTTTATTCTTTACGGGCACTTGAGTTAGAATATATTGACGTGGTGCCATCTTCAATTGGTCATTTAAAACATCTAAGATACTTGAATCTTTCGTGGAGTGACTTTGAAACTCTTCCAAAATCTATATGTAAGTTGTGGAATTTGCAGATTTTGAAATTAGACAATTGTTATAAACTCCAACAGTTGCCTAATAATTTGATACGCTTGAAAGCTTTGCAACATCTATCTTTAATTGGCTGCTACTTATCAAACTTGCCTCCCCAAATAGGGAGGTTGGCTTCCCTGAAGACTTTGAGCATGTATATAGTTGGCCAGAAAAAAGGGTTCTTTTTGGAAGAATTAGGACAGCTAAACCTTAAAGGAAAGCTTCACATCAAGCACCTAGAGAGAGTGAAAAGTGTAAGAGATGCTAAAGAAGCCAATATGTTGAGTAAGCACCTCAGTCATTTGTGGTTGTCGTGGGAGAGAAATGAAGAGTTCCAATTGCAGAAAAATGTTGAACAGATTCTTGATGTGCTTCAACCTCATATCCATCAGCTTCAAGAGTTGGGTGTGGAAGGATATCAAGGCATGTATTTTCCACAATGGATGTCTAGTCTTTCTCTCAAAGATTTACAGTGTTTATATTTCAAGGATTGCCAAAGTTGTTTACACCTCCCACAGTTGGGAAAACTACCTTATCTAAAGGAACTATTCATATCCAACATGAGTCGTGTAATATACATAGATGAAGAGTCCTACAATGGTGGAGTTGTGGGAGGTTTCATAACACTAAAATTTCTGTCATTGGAGAAGCTGCCAAACTTGATAAGGATATCAAAGGAGGATACAGAAAATATGTTCCCTCACCTTTTCGCACTTGAAATAATTGAATGTCCTAATTTGTCAGGACTGCCTTATCTTCCATCTCTTGATTATATGTGTATACAAGGGAAGTGCAACCAAGATTTACTAAGTTCAGTTCATAAACTTGCTTGTCTTGAATCTCTTTGGTTCTATGATAATGCAGAGCTAACATGCTTTCCAGATGGTATGCTAAGAAACCTCACTTCTCTTAAGACATTCATGATTTGGAATTGCTCAAAAATAGAAGGTTTCGATGAGGCTTTACAACATATGACTTCCCTTGAATCATTAATAGTAAGGGATCTTCCGAATCTAACATCCTTGCCTGAATCGTTAGGAAACTTAGGCTTGCTTCATGACCTAAGAATTTCTAATTGTCCGAAGTTGACGTGTCTTCCAATGAGCATTCAAAGCCTTACTGGTCTGGAAAGTTTAGGGATTTACAGTTGCAGTGAGTTAGAGAAGAGATGTGAAAAGGAAACAAGTGAGGATTGGCCAAAAATAGCTCATGTTCAAAATATTGAAATACGAAACACCAGATTGATCTTTTGAGTATGCTGCAAAAGCTCTTTTGATCACAGGTATGTGTTTGTGTATTGCATATATATATATATATATATATTATTATGTTTGATATTTTTTAGTAATATTTAGTACATTTTCACAAGCAATTTTTATTTTAGTTTTTCTGTCTTTGTTTCACTTATCACCTTCTTGCATTCCGCCCCAATGTTTTGTTGAGAGTAAATAATTCTGTTAGTTTGTTAGAGTTGGTTGATAGTTAGTTAATTGCTTTTGCATCATATTATGCATTTTAATTGGATTAATTTATCACTATAGGGGGCAAAGAAAGACTTTTCCCAGCACATATTATCATTGCTATTAGGATATGTTCTCTGGTTATAATGAGTGGAGGGTACTTGTATGTTGTAAATAATTCAGCCAACCAAGTAAGTGGAGATGCAAAGGTCACAATCACAACAGCTTGGATTCAATCTGGTTCTGCTGCATACAACAACAGATGCTACCCAAGTTTCTTCTGTTAGATTCAACAGACTTTTCATTAAAGTTTATCTTTTTACTTTTGTACATCTTGGTTTGTCTGTCATTACTGCAGAATGCAGATTTAGAATAAATATGGTTTTGACAACAAAGAATTTGTATGATATCTCTGGTTTATCATTTAGTTGTGTTTTCTGCAAAAGAGTATTCTGTTCAAAATACTACTGCTTACCATCATGGATAAATATGTTGTTCCTTTCCTTCTTTATCTAACTTGGTTTTGATTTTCCAGTTTGGTTCTTGATAATATTCTAGGCATGGTTTTGCATCCCACACAAGTTCTCATATGATTTGATCTGTAATGTGGAAAACAAACAATTTTTGTGAGTTAAATAAATTAGGTCCGTCTGTTTCCCAAGTTAATTTTTATCTTTTATTTTTTTTCTTTCTGAAAGTAGATTTTTTCATGTTTCTAATATAATCTTCCGTGGAATTTGATGATTGATTATGAAATTCCAATCCCAAATGCCCAAAAGTTAGGGCAGTGGCATAGAAAGAGAAGGCAACATTTCTCACAGGTCATAAGTTCATCACAACAATTAGGACTGTTAAAATAAAACCAAAAACTTATATGAACTGCTATATCGAATCAAACCAAAAAGACTGAACTGTGATGGGAAGTTCACAAACTTTCTGCTAAGTTAGAAAAGCTTTTTGGAATGTTATATTGGATATTTGGATCTTAAACCTTTTATAAGATGAATAAATGGAATGAGCTCTTGTTCATGTCGTTTATATGGAGTTGAAGAACTATTTGTACTGATGCATGTTTAGTTTTACGGTAGGATTGACATAAGCAAACATGTACTTAATCCGCAGGAGGACAAAATGAAGAGAAATCTACAAATATTGTGATAGAACATCAAAGGCATAATGAGTCCAATGCTAGGATTCACAACCAATCTCTTCAATTAATTGAAATTCTTCAAAGAAGGAACTCTTTTGTTAGAGGGAAAGCATGAAAGTCCTTAGCAAGTAGAAAGTAGAAAATTTAAAGATTGAAGGATTAAAGATCATGGTGGTGCCTATTCTATTCTATCCAATTTCAGACCCAAATTTCTTCAATTGATCCAGTTGTGAAATGTATTGATAGTGAATTGAAGTTTGCTTCATTTGTACTATTTCATTTGTGAAGTTACATGGACACCTTAGCAATAGACATGAAACAATAATTGAAATGTTCAAAACTCTTATAAGTTCATATCTACGCTTACGGGACGATTTAATGATGGACACTAGTTTGTGAACCAAATTGTCCCTATTAATATTTATAAGGACTAAAAGTTGCATTTTTATTCACGATGAAGAGATGAAGGGAATAAAAGTTAGTTAGTAATATCTTTTATTTTATGGGATCTTTTTGTTATAAGAATGAGGGAAGGGTAGTGGGAAAGGTATTGAGAAAATATCTTAAGAAATTGTTAGAGAATTTTTTCTGTGGTTAGAAGCAATTCTGCTCTGGTTTAGGAGTCCCTAGAACTCAGGTTATTTTCCTTTTCTGCATTTTCACCAGATTTCACCATTGTAAGAGCTACTGCTCTCATTTTCCAGAAATAATACTCTTTTCCTCCATCAAAATTCTGGTTTCTATCACATAGTGATTTTTTATTTTGGTGCGCATTCTATTATGTTCAATTTTAGCACCAAATTAGAAACCTTTAGATAGTGAATTGAAGTTTGCTTCATTTGTACTTTTTCTATTCCATTTGTGAAGATATATATACAACATAGCAGTAGATATGAAACAATAATTGAACCAAGGTGATATGCTATGTTCAAAATAAGCAATATTTACTTTTGTTTCATTTCCTTTCCTTGAATAGGAATCTACCATTCTTTTGAGAAAGCTGGACTACTTTTCCTCTTCTTTGGCTATGTTGTGGAAAATGATGAAATATAGAGGTAGAAAGATTTTATACAGAAACATCAGTGTCATATTGGAGGTTGTAAAAAAGATGAGCCATTGCACCAAAGTGTAGAATTTGGAAGCTTGATCATTGTTGAAAAATAAGAGAAATCAGATTTGATTCTCTTTTATTTAATATTATTATATTTATTTTTAGTTTAAAATTTTGTCATTATTACTTAGTATTACTATTGTGATTTCTTATTTTTTTCCTATATAAACAATTTAGGATTGTAGTGTAATAAAATATGAAAATATTTTTTATCTTTTACTTTCTTCAGGATATCAAGAGCTTTTGGTTAGGATTCCACAACCCAGTGGATTTGGACTCCAAAACTAAAAGGGTTAAACATTTGACCTTGTGACGCTTTAACCTTGACCCTACTTGTTTTTTATCTGCTTAGCGGCTGGAATGGTTTTTTCAAATTTTTTGGCCATGGGGGATCTTCTAATGCCCTCAAGGTTTAAATCCAGAAACTAAATGAAAAATTTATGTCGAATGGTCTCAAACCGCAAGATTGGTACTAGGTAAGGGAAAATACGATTTCCTTACAGGAGAGGTGCAAATGCTTGCCACAAATGATTCGAATTACAGGTTTTGAAAATATGAGAACTCTATTATTGTTGCTTGGCTGCTTAGTAATATGGAATCAACGATTAGAAAACCTTTTATGTTTTTGCCTACTAAGAAGGAAGTTTGGGAGGCTGTCAAAGAAACATATTCTGACATTCAGAATTCTTCTCAAATTTTCGATCTCAAATCACTATTGTGGCATACCAAACAAGGAGATAAAGACGTCACTACCTATTATAATGAATTGATGACACTATGGCAAGAATTGGATCTCTACTATGATGATCATTGGAAGTGTTGTGACGACAATATTTTGTTTCTTAAGAAACAGGAGAACGACCAAGTATTCATGTTCTTGGTTGGGCTTAATAAGTGGCTTGATGAAGTCTGAGGCAGAATATTGGGAAAGATTCCATTGCCATCACTTCGGGAAGCGTTCTCAGAAGTTAGAGGAGAAGAGGCGAGACAATGTGTTATGATGGTTAAGTCACCTTCTGTTGTTGAGGTTGAAAGCTCTGCCCTAGTTACTAAGAATGAGGACGGAAAGAGAGATAGCAAGAAACCATGGTGCGAACATTGCAAACATCTATGGCACACACGTGATACATGTTGGAAGCTCCATGGAAAACCTATAAATTGGAAGAAAAAAGGATGAAACAAAGGTCATGCCCTCCAAGCTGGTACCTCTGATCAAGAGAAATAGTCTCCTTTAAGCCCATCTTCTTTCACCAAGGAACAATTAGATCAATTATACAAACTCTTTGAGTCTCAAAATTGAGACAATGCTTTGCTTTTTGTGCACTTTTTCCCAAAGATGAAATAATTAATAAGCAATTTTTAATTGAACTATGGATGACTAATGGCTTTATTTCATCCAATGGAACGTTAGAAGCAGAGGATATCAACAATGAGGTATGGAATGAATTGTATTGGAGATCCTTTTTTCAAGATACTATGATAGATGAATTTAGAAAAATTATTAATTTCAAGATATACGATCTTGTTCACGATCTATTACAGAAGAGGTTTGTTGCATTACAAATGACAATGGCTTGCCAAGTATGTCAAAAAATATCCGCCATCTTTCAAATTACACCCCCCTTGACTTCATACTATTTTCTCTTCCTCAATAACAACTATTGAGTTCTAATTGTGGCACTCAATCATGCACTTGCAATAGATTGCAACTGTTCATTCAATCACCAAGTTGAAAGAGCTCAATATGTGAGTTCTATAGCTTCATTGTTATAATGATTCAATTTCTTTGAGCTCATAATATATTAATTTGGTAACTTGCATATTATTAGTCTAATTTATTATAATATGACTGTTCTTCTTTGTATTTTAAAATGTCTTCTCTAAATACACTATTAAAATGCAATAACATAGTACTGATTAATTTTTCATCAACAAGATACCAAATTTTATAAATGTCCCATTTCTAATCTATATTAGCTTTGATTTTCATTTTTTCTGTATTATAATATTTACAACTCCAATTTCATTTTAGATTGCTTTTCTATTTATAATATATTAAAACATATTCCTAACTATATCTATTGACACTATCTAAATTTTATCATACACATTCAAAACTCATCTTACTACTATTTTTCTCTAAGACTACTTTACATTCATTCTTCTATTAATTAATATTTTCATTTTATTTTTTATTTGTTGTTTTTTCACCAATTTTATAACTAAAATCTACTATCTCCCAACTTATTATTACATAATTATATCATATAATAAATTTGATAACTTTCATTTGTCTATTAAAATCATTTGGTTTTATATTATAAAATTCATTGTAGCATATGACCATCCTATCATAAAATTTATTGTATCTTCCTTGGCTTCATTCACTTTTCTCTTCCTCAATAACAACTATCAAGTTCTAATTGTGGCACTCAATCTTGCATTTTCAATAGATTGCAACGGTTCTATCAATCACCAAGTTGAAAGAGCTCTATATGTGAGTTTTATAGCTTCATTATTATAATGTTTTAATTTCTTGAAGTTATATAATATATTAGTTTGGTAGCTTGCATATTATTAATCTAACTTATTATAATGTTCTTCTTAATGTTTTAAAATGACTTCCCCAAGTACATTATTTAAATGCAATTGCATAGTACTCATTAGTTTATCTTCAACGGCATACCAATTTTTATGAATGTCACATTTTTAAATTATTTCAACTTTGATGTTTTATTTTTTTTATATTTTAATATTTACAACTCAAATTTAATTTCAATAACATATCATGAGATATTTTGATTTATACAAATTTTTACATAACTCTTGAAATACATCGGCTATTTAATTTATTTAAACAGATTTCTAAAGATGATAAAAAAATTTAGTATATTAATATCAGAGAAATTTTAGTATATATGTATTAATAAGAAAAAATAATTAGTTCAAATAAAATTTTTAACTTCAATTATCTTGAACGTATCCAATAAATGTGATAGAAAATTACAATAAACATCATATTAAAGATCATTACTTTTTAGCTTTCTCTAATCTGCATAGGTAAGACCATCTTGCACCATGCATAAGTTTTATTTTCCACCATTGGATCTTTAACTCTCGTAATTCATCTGATCCA
Organism: Cicer bijugum; assembly: GCA_037974875.1. Classification (NCBI taxonomy): domain Eukaryota; kingdom Viridiplantae; phylum Streptophyta; class Magnoliopsida; order Fabales; family Fabaceae; genus Cicer; species Cicer bijugum. The sequence goes on along the minus strand of JBBPBT010001132.1, from coordinate 17,182,521 downwards.
ATGATGAAACTTATAAATTCAACAGTCGATAAAAGTTGTGTGTATGATGCAAAGCTTACCTCACTTGTGTAACATAAAATTTGTTTACTTATAATATATAATTCAACAACTATTATATACTAATCATCTTTTCTTTTAAATTCAAATAATGGTGTTTATAAAGTTAAAGTACAATTTAATTTTAATTTAATATATCAAATGCTCCCACAAAAAGCGCATGCCAATGTCTAGTTATAATATATTAAAACAAACCCCCAACTCAATATATTATAACATTTGTTCCACATCACTTATATTCTTATGTGGCACCCTTCATATATATACTTCTACAATTCAGTTTAGTTTTTGCATCTCACACATCATCATATACATATGTTGAGAACTAACACATAAAAGCTCATAAAAATAATTTTACTATCAAAGCTCCTTATGAAAATAATTTTACTATCTTTTCACTTCAATCAACTTTCATTGCTTCAACATTTCTAACTTTGTATATTGAGATTAGTTGGTAACAAAATACATCTTATCTTATGTTATCTCAATAATTATTCCTTCAGTTCCTTTTTAAACTTTGGTGGAGTGCACACTTTACATACAAAGTTTTGTTGCTTACACAATATTAAATTCTTCATGGCTCCTCAATTCTAATCTAAGTATCAATGGAAAATGTGATATTGTGTAACCTCTTAGTGGCTTCCTCAGTTGATTCATATCAGATCATTTTCTTTCTCCACTAAAATTTTATCCATCTTCTATTTCTTTTTATCTATGCAATTCTAATCTAATATGGTTTTCCATTCTCACCTCAAATATCAATGCAAAGTGTGAGATTATGTAACCTTTTTGGTGACTTCATAAACCGGATAAAAGTTTATGCTTAGGTCATTTTTTTTCTCCATTTAATTTTACCATTCTTCTATTTTTTTATCTATGTTGTTTAATTCTATTTTAATATGAATAACACATTGGATACAAATCATTTGTTTTTCTTTAACTAAGAATCTGTTGAACACTTTTGAATTTTTAAACCACAAAATGACATTTTCAATTCCTTTATTCTTTTAGATTTTTAGTTTAATTATATATAATAGATAATCGAATATAAACAAATATTACGGTTCACTTTAGACAAGAGATCACAATGTCAAATAACATTACAAATTTGTTTTGGTAGCTGTTCGGTCATATACACTAACCCAATAACATATGGAAACATGGATTTACACAACTTTGTTTAAGGTTCACACCAAAAGCTCATTGAGACAATATTCTTATGCTTAATGCATGTATAAAAAATAATAAATAAAATTGAAAAGTAGTGAGGATAAGATAACTCAACAAAAACGAGATAAAGAAAGGACAAACAATTAAGAAAATACTATAAATAAGATGAACTTGGTGAATGAAACATATGATAAACCAAAAAAATAAACTTTATCTTTAAAGATAATCACTCTTTATAATTTTTATATCATAACTTTGCATGTATCTTTAGGATTAAAAAACGTAACAATTATTACAAACTTAATTTCATATTAAATTACTATTTGTAATTCATTATATTTAAATACATCACAATATTTTAATTACATTTTAATAATTAAAATATGACAACCATCTTAATAGTACGAAAAAGAAGAAAAGATAAACAATTAATAAAATACAATTTATTTATACTTATAGTCCGACATTTTTTAAGAAATATGAATTTGGTGAAGAAAACCTATAATAAACCAAAAAAAGTATATAATTAAAACAAGATCATCACAAGTTAATTTCATAATATTATTGATAATTCATTACTTTTAAATATCATAATATTTTAACTACATTTTAATAATTAAAATGTAACAATTATCTTAAATGACCACAAAGTATATAATTAAAACATGATTATCACAACTTAATTTCATAATTCTATGATTAAAACTAATAATA
>JBBPBT010001132.1:17164472-17180400 GCA_037974875.1 Cicer bijugum | reverse complement strand
TAAATCTAATAAATAATTTTGGTGTTTTTTCTCTTAATAGTTATTCATGTATGTATTTATTTACCATGAGAATTGTTTCAAACCATTTTAAAATGTACAGAAAAAAATGTTACAATTTTAATAATTTCTACAAAATTTATATATATATTTTTTATTTAGAAAACTTATATACTTTAATAAAAATAGAGTCTATGATTACTAATTATATAAGTTTTCACTTATATCATGATTAATATTTTATGTCCATGAAATGTTGATTAAATGGTAAGATCTTGATATTGATATTGCAGACACAATTTAAGTCCAACCTAAAACGGTTGTAAATAATGATTAATTCTACTTTGATTAATAATAATTTTTTCTTTCTTAAAAATTTGTTAATTTTTTATGATTAAACTTTTACAAAATATTATTTTAAAAATATCTATTTAATTATAAACTCTACGATTTCACATCAATTGATCAGTATCCGGAGGTGATCAACTATTTGTTATCACAAAGGAACTTTGCATGGCGATCACTCGATGTAACAATCAACAATCAACGTGAATTACCATATGATTGGAAGATCATTATTGATTGAATTAGGTAGAAATAAAATGAGCAATGTAAGTACGTCTCACAATACAAATACAAAGAAATTTCATTTTCACCTGTATTGAAATGATGTCTTGCCTTGTCGTTTCCATATGGCTGTTTCCATGAAATTACAATCAAACTATACAATATTATTATTATTATTATTATTATTATTATTATTATTATTATTATTTAATAGTAATAGTCCTGTTGTTGACTTTAGAAGTTTAAGTAAAACATCTACAGCCACTTATTGTTAATCTTGTTGCTTAATAATAGTAATATTACAACTTCATTCATTTCTCAAGCAAACCAAATATTTCTTGCTTTTTCAATTTCATTTCCAGAATTAGAATATGGCTGAAGCTGTGTTTGAAGTTGTGCTTCAGCATTTGAGCTCCCTTCTTCAAAACGAGCTTGGCCTAGGTTTCGATCAACAATTTAACAGTCTTGCTAGCTTGCTCACAACAATCAAGTCTACTCTTGAAGATGCTGAGGAGAAACAATTCTCAAACAGAGCTATCAAGGATTGGTTGCTTAAGCTCAAAGATGCTGCTCATGTTCTTGATGACATCTTGGACGAGTGTGCTACCAAAGCATTGGAGATGGAGTACAAAAGACAGCCACACAAGGTACAAACCTCTTGCTTATCCTCTTTTCATCCAAAGCATGTTGCTTTCCGTTGCAAAATTACTAAGAAAATGAAAAACATTAAGGGGAGATTAGATGAAATAGCTGAAGAAATGAGAAGTTCCATTTGATTGAGATAGTCAGAGAGAGGAGAACTAGTGTCCTTGACTGGCGCCAAACCACCTCCATCATTTCTCAACCTCAAGTTTATGGAAGAGATGAAGATCAAAATAAAATTGTAGACTTTTTGGTTGAGGGTGCTTCTGGTTTGGAAGATATATCTGTCTATCCATTAATTGGTCTTGGTGGACTTGGAAAAACAACACTTGCCCAACTTATCTTCAATCATGAAAGGGTAGTCAAGCACTTTGAGTTAAGAATTTGGGTGTGTTTCTGAAGATTTTAGTTTGAAGAGAATGACAAAAGCCATCATAGAATCAGCCTCTGGACATGCTTGTGAGGATTTAGATCTAGAGCCACCGCAAAGAAAACTTTTGGATTTGCTACAAAGAAAAAGATATTTGTTGGTGTTGGATGATGTGTGGGATGAGAACAAGAAAAATGGCAAAAGTTAAAATTTGTATTAGTATGTGGGGTAAAGGTGCTTCTATTTTGGTCACCACACGTATTTCAAAAGTTGCAACAATCATGGGAACAATGCCCCTTATGATTTATCAATGCTATCTGACACAAATTGTTGGGAATTGTTTAAAAAACGTGCCTTTGGACCAAATGAGAAAGAACGAGAAGAGCTTGTGGTCATGTGGAAGAAAATAGTAAAAAAGTGTCGGGGAGTTCCTCTTGCAGCAATAGCACTGGGAAGTTTCTTGCGTTTTAAAAGAGAAGATAAAGAGTGGTTTTTACCAGGCGTAACCTCATGTCTTCCTTGAGATTAAGTTACTCAAATTTGCCAATAAAATTGAGACAATGTTTTGGCTTTTGTGCATTGTTTCCTAAAGATGACATTATAAGTAAGCAACTTTTAATTGAGCTTTGGACGGTTAATGAAATGGTGGAAACATATGATATTGGTAATGAGGTGTGAAATGAATTACATTGGAGATCATTTTTTTCAAAATATTGAGCTAGATGTATTTGGAAAAATTACAAATTTCAAGATGCATGATCTTGTTCATGATCTTGCTCAATCTATCGCAGAAGAGTTTTGCTTCATTACAAATGAGACTAGTGTACCTAATATATCTAAAAGAGTTCGTCATCTCTTAATTGATCGATGGAAGCCATTTGATGAAGTTGATTCAAACTATTTGCGTGGTATCAAATCATTGAAGACATGTGTGTCAAAATTTAGTCACCAAGATCCACCTAATGTATTAAAATGTTATTCTTTGCGGGTACTTGACTTCCAAAGTATAAAAAAGTTGTCATTCTCAATTGACTGTTTAAAATATTTAAGGTATTTGAATCTTTCTTACGACAAATTCAGAACTCTTCCAAAATCTTTATGTAAATTGTGGAATTTGCAGATTTTAAAGTTAGATACTTGTCATAACCTCCAAAAGTTGCCTAATAATTTGGTACGGTTAAAGGCTTTACAACATCTATCTTTGAATTGTTGTGCCTCACTATCAAGCTTGCCTCCAAATATAAGGATGTTGGCTTCCCTGCAAACTTTAACACTATATGTAGTTGGCAAGAAAAGTGGATATTTTTTGGCAGAAATAGGACAATTGAACCTTAAATGCGACCTTTATATTAAACGCTTGGAGAGAGTTAAAAATGTGATGAATGCTAGAGAAGCAAATATGTGGACCAAACACATAAATAATTTGCAATTGTCATGGGAGGAAAATAAAGAGTCCCGAATAGAGGAAAATGTTGAGGAGATTCTTGAAGTGCTTCAACCTCAAACCCAACAACTTCAAAGGTTGGGTGTGAAAGGATATACAGGCCTATTTCCCACAATGGATGTCTAGTCCTTCTCTAAAATGTTTAACTCATTTATTACTCAAGGATTGCAAAAATTGTTTACACCTTCCACACTTAGGGAAACTTCCTTCTCTAAAGAGGCTAGGAATATCAAACATGAGTCATGTAAAATACCTGTATGAGGAGTCACTCAATGGTGGAGTTGCAGAAGGTTTCACAACACTAGAATTTTTAGCATTAGAGAAGCTGCCAAACCTGATAAGGTTATCAAGGGAGGATAGAGATAACATGTTTACTCGTCTTTCAAAACTTCAAATTAAGGAATGTCCTATAATGTTGGGCTTGTCTTTCCTTCCATCTCTGTGACTTGCATGTACAGGGAAATGCAACCAACATTTACTAAGTTCAATTCATAAACATCACAATCTTGAAACCCTTTGTTTCAATGATAATGAAAATCTTACTTGCTTTCCATATGGGATGGTAAGAAACCTCACTTCTCTAAAGATTTTTGACATTTATAGCATTTCCAAACTTGAGCAACTCCCACTTGAATTGATGAATCTTAATGCTATCCAAGAAATATATATATGGCTGCGATAAACTCAAGTCATTGCCACATGAATTACAAGGGCTGCATTCTCTTAAGATATTACATATTGAGAAGTGCCAAAAGTTGAACCTATCAGAAAGTTTTCAACACTCACTAGTCTTGAGAAATTGATGATTCAAAGTTGCTCAAAAATAGAAGAATTGCATGATGCTTTACAACATATGACTGCCCTTCAATCGTTAATATTGTGCGATCTTCCAAACCTAGCATCCCTTCCTGACTGGTTGGGAAACTTAGGTTTGCTTAACCAATTGTCTATTTCTATGTGTCCCAAGTTGAGGTGTCTTCCGTCGAGCATTCAATGCCTTACTTCTCTTAAAAGTTTGGAGATTTATGGTTGCAGTTTGTTAGAGATACGATGTAGAGAGAGCACAGGCGACGATTGGCCAAAAATTGCTCACATTCAATGGATTGTAGTAAAAAACACTAGAATATTCTTTAGAGGAGGAGGAGGAAGAGGATGGTATAATGCAGAATCAATTGAGAGCTCAATGTTTCACGAGTAAGTGCATGTGCAAAGGTTTCATTATATATTTGGGTATTTTTCATTTTAGTAAGGTTTTATTGAATTTGGATTGCCTTGAAGTGTCATTCCTGTTTCTTTTATCCACAGGTTTTGAAGGGATACAAATTTTGGGTTTCATTTTTCTTCTTGCATTTGTGCCGTTTCGGTTCAACCCAAGCAAATGGTAAGGTTTCTGTTTCATTTCATTGTATCTCACTATTCCTATCATTATTTGTTTCAAAAGTTTTGTATTGTAAGATGAATATTTCAAAGAGTATATTTCAAAGAGTATTGCAAATGGTTCTAAGACTGTGGCATTGGCTGAGATTTAATTCTATTCTTTAAAAATGTGTAAATTAATTCTTTTTTATTTATTTTAAGCATTTGATTTTATCAGATTATAAATTTATTTGGTGTCTAAAAATCAATCGTGAAAGCAAACAAATGATTCTTGATTACAAATTTTATCAAGCCACCGAAAAAAATCATTTTAACATCTATTCATCTTAAAGGCAACACTCAAATTCCTATATTGGTTGATTCTTCTATATTTATTATTGTGCCTATGTTAGGAAAAGAACATGTCAAAGCCATGGAAGAATCTGTGTTCTTAGCCTTGTTTTCTCTATTGGAATCGGTGATCTTCTCTTTTGTTAAGGCATTGGTAAGTAATAAAAACTGTGTTGTTTTTGTCCATTTCATATTTTCATTCACCTTCTTCTTTGTCAAGTCAAATCCTGTTTTTTCCGAGTATCTCCACTTTTTTTTGTTACTTGTGCACTATATTAATTCTACTTGGCTTTGCACATTCTGATGGTATTCAAATTTGTTTATTTCAGATTTGAGAGGTTTCGCTCTGCAGTACGGTAGAGGCACATGTGAATGTATACTTATTTCAGTTGTTGATTTTCTATTGTATACTATGATGCATGTTTGACATGCTTCTGAAAATGTTACTTATTGATATTAATCACTGCAATTAACATTATTGTTAATCAAATTTTCTCCCTTTTACTCGTTCCTTTCCCTCCTTCTATTCTGATACCTGTCAGCTATGTTACAATTTTGATGTAAACTTTAAAGATAATTAATTCTTATAGGGAGTGGATTAACAATTTTAATCAGAAATTGGCATTCATGAAACTGTTTGAAAGGTGTCTATTTAACTATGATCTGTTAAAAAAAATATACTAGTGAAAAGTTATGTTTGAAGAGTTATACCAAAAACCAATACTTGTGGTGAAAACAAAAATGAAGGATGAAACAAAAGTGACAAGTATATTATTAGACAGGTAAAGAGAAATCAAGGTGAAAAAAGAAGTACAACAGTGAACACTTGATACATTTTAAACAATTCCCAAAAATAAAAACAGCATTCATATCATTGTGCTATTTTTGTGTACATAATATTTGGAAGATGACCCTAAAATTGTCAGCCTGTATCCTTCCTACATATAAATATTTACAAAGCAGCACCCAATGAGAAACCCTTTCTGCTCTACATACCGTAGTCTACAAGGCAGGGATAACAGAGTGCGCAAAAATCTTACTTCTATCAGGCTAACCGAACTATTCCTGTATTTAGAGATTTCTTTGATGTGGTTCAAGCCAAGGAAATCCCAGGAAATCAAACACCTCCTTTTCTGTAGACAATTTCAAACTTGCATTACCTTTTGTGCCCTGCAAAATCAAGCGAATGAGGACTCAATCGTTCTAATCTATTTTCTAATAAAAAAATTAAAAAGGCCATACCCGTTTGCCGCCAGAACCCTGAGTAGCTGGAAACAACCCTGTATCATCAAGCCGAAATCCTCTAGATTCTGCTTGTAGCCTTAACCTGCACCCAAACACCCAAAAAGAGAAAAATCAACACAACTTCCTAACTATACATCACAAAGAAATCAGTGACATATATATATATATATACACACACACACACACACACACATGACATTCCATCAAATCGGTAATGAAAAAATGAGAATGCAACATTGGTAGGTTTTAGGAAAGATGTCCATCCGTTTCAGCCACAGTGACGATGGAAAGTTCAGTGCAAACTACAAAGGGAAGCAAGCAAACCTCCTATTTAATACATCATTTCCAGTCCAAGCTACAAGTCCGAAAGCATATATGTCTCGTGGGTAGACCTGCAAAAACACTAAAATCCATCATATGCAAAATCATAAGTCTATATGTTAAAAGTTGGCTAGGAAACAAAGTATATTCAATGGTTAACAAAGTATATATGCAAAAACACTCAAATCCATCGTATGCAATCTTATCGAACTATATCAGCAAGAGAGAATCACAGTTTACATTTTACCACAATATTCAATGGTTAAGTGCTAAGTATCATTCAAAAGAGCATGCAAGTACAACAATATCTACAATGCTACAAAGAGATACCATCAGTCACACACCTTTAAATCAATACGATGCCGCAACTCCCGTCCAGGATAAGTGCAAAAACCAAAGTATGTGTCAACACCAGAATCAGTGCCCTGTGCGTACAAGGAAAGATTACTGCTATATATGTTTCGCAGGAAAGCTTAGTGAGTGAAAGAAATATACAGTTTGTAGACAACAAGGAAAAACCAACATTACCTCTTCACTGTGAGTACTAAAAATCAAATCCTCCCTCAGAAAATTTGTACCCTTTAAACGCTTTACATACTTAGGCAAAAATCCTTTGTGGCTGCATGAAATGAATAAATCTATTGATATAAAGGGATTGCCATATCCATTTGCATGTTTATATACTTTTCAAATAATGGAGATGAAAAGTTACAAAAGATTGAGTTCAAAAAAAAAAGTTACAAAAGAAACCAAAGAAACTACAAAAATAAAAATGACATATATATAAATGCAGCATACGAAAAATCAAGTAGTACCTTGTTCCATCAGGATGTGTTATAATGATATCAATGTCCCCACAGGTAGCTTTCCCACGTCTATATGATCCTCCACAAATAATAATAACCTAAATGAATCAGCATCAGAGTAACCACGTTTTCAATGTCATGCTTCAATTTTATTCGAGGGAACAACAAATAAAAAGACTGGTGTGTATGCGAGTAATGTAAGAATTATCAGCAATAATAAGTGAAAGAATGAACCAAAATACAGGGGTTCTAGAAACCGGTGATCCTCTAAGAGTAACATCAGGTGACTTGCAAAAAAATTGTGAAATGTAATTTTAAATCTATTTTGAAAAACATTCACATAGATTTCACGCGACAGTTTCTTAACAAATATTGATGACAAGATAAAAAAAACTCATCAATCTCAGTTCAGCCAAAATTTTGCAGTGCTCACCCCAGGCAAAACATCCTCCCCAACTTTCTGCAAAATGTGTTCCATCTCTTGAACCTATGAAATCAAAAAGAGCATCAATTATTTTGATTTGAGTAAAATAAAACGAGTTTTGTTGTTTGGGAAATAATAGGATATAAAAGGTACCACAGGACAGACCTCATGACGTGGAATCCGTTGCCTGATATCATCAAAGTATTTCAACCCTAACTTCTGCGCATTCGTTAGTGAATCATCACTCGTAAGATCGTCTAATGTACGATGTCCTTTGTCGTACAATTTTAGTGCTGTGGCTGGACCTATACCCCATACTTCTCCAAATAAGGATATTGTTTGCACCTATAGTTGGATCAGACTTAAATAGATAAGGCTGCAAGATTGCAATTAAAATGAAAAAAAAATATGCAATGTGTTACTAGTTTATGGAATATATCTTATTCCTATTACAAATGCGTGCTTGTGCACATGTGCAAAAAACTTAATAAATATGACGTAAAAGTATTCAATAATGGCGAAGTACTACATACCTTTTCATCAGTTTCAAAGTGTTCCAATTTCAATAACTTCCCAGTAGTGATTATCTCCTGAATCTGAACACAGTAAATAAAAACAATTGTTTGTCCTAAACAAATTGCTCAATAATTACATAGGAAAAGGAACAAATGTCTTACTGAAGAAGCAAATTCAGATTTTTGTATTAACAATGGAGAGTCTTTCCTTTACAATGACTAAAATCAATTTTGAAAGGATGATAAAAGAAAGAAGTAAATAAGAAGCATAACTAAATATTAGAACCATAAAATATGCCATTTTAACAAGTATCATTTGATGACACAAAACAAACTCTCAAAAAGGTGAAACAATCATAATTCACAGAAATTATTAGACTCTGCTCAATTATTCTTTAGATGGCTTGCCGGTGTATCCAAACAACTTACACATGCACCTTTATTCCGCAATAATAAATGACAATGTTAACTTGATAAGCACCCAAGCACTTGAGGAACCCTCCCTTTAAAACTAGTTTTCATGGGAGAAGAACCAAACCACTTAAGTACTTTACTGAGCATCTCATACTACACCTAAGAGCAAACATCTCAGCGGCTTCACTCTACAACTCTTCACTCAGCCTTTTTCTAGCCGTCCCCTCCCCCTAAAAGCTATTTGTCATTAAGGAAGAACCAAGATACTAAGTACTCCACCGAATATCTCATACTACTTGATGTGGTACTCAAGCACTCCATAACACTAAAAGTCCCGATTAGACAACTAGAATCATAGGATAGCTAAACGATATTATTCCACTAGAGATAGCTGACATTTTAGCAGAGGAAGAACAACTAGGATAGACGAACAATAAAGCTACTAGTAACTACTCAGATACTAAAGATAAAAATTGTCATTCAAACTTTCGGTAGATTCAGAAGTGTAAGAAGAAAGCGGCCACTAAGTCAAGACAGAATGTCTAGTCATTGAGTTCACTTACATGATCCTTCATTGACTTTCCAATTGACGGGAGGTTTTTTATCTGATCTGCACTTTCAACTTTAAATGGCAACTTCTCAATCACTGAAATAGCCTTGTAATAGCTAAAAGATCTCCGGTCATCGCCCAATGCTTTCAACAGCATTAGCACAATAAACAAGAGCTTTAGAATGGTTGAAAATAAAGAAATAAAAAAAGACAACAATATGTAGGAGTTATATGAGTCTGATACCTCTATATATGTTCACAAGTTTCTTGAATATCTCTGTAATGTTCTTGTTTAGATCAGGCGGGCAGTACGGCAAGGTTGACTGCAGTGCACTCACCATGATAGATGAGTTTCAACAAGGCATAAAAATTAGAGTATGAGATTAAAAATAAACTACATTTCATAAATGCATCATGCATGTACTTCAAAGCCATTTTCATTAATTTCCCTCCAATTTATAATCTATAACTGATATAATTAGGCAGCACTAAATTTTGAGAAAAATATGAATTTTTTTTGTCAAAAGTTTATTCTATTCAGAAGGGCCAGAAGAAAATTTTTGATGAAAAATATTTAAAGCAAATAATCTTCAAACTGTAAGGATATAGATCTCACTGCCTCGTTTTCAGCATCACAGTGTTGTGGTCTTCTGTCAGCATAATTTAAATTCTCGACTTCACCGTCTCTTCTTGCCATGCTTGTTGATGAAAGTGGTGCATTTTCTCTTCTATGTTCATTAGTTTCAAGGTTAACAATTTTCGTATCGTTGGAAGATTTGATCTTTTTAATATGTAATTGCTGAGGTTCACTAGAAACGTTAGCATTAGTTGGCTCAGGATCCAAAGATTTGTCAGGTTCGTTGATACCTTCATCTTGAGGATCCAACTTCAGTACATACAGATCCTCTGATAGTTTCTCCCCTGATTTCAAACTGTCCTCCAGCCACTGATAAAGGAGAACTTTCTGCAAAAAGCATATCATCAACATCAACCAATAAAAATTAAATCATGTAAAAGGCGGTAAGGCACATTCTGACCATAAAAATAGAAACTCACAGCGTACACTTCAAAGGTGATTGTTAACAGAAAGAAAATAATCGCATACCAATTTCAGTTTACACAAGTCAAAGTACAGCATACAGAAGTCCTAAAAGAAGCAACTCAAAACATGATTAAGCCATTCAAATAATATAAATTAATAAATGTCCATTTTTATGCTTTAAAGATATACACACCACAAAATCAAATCAGAAATCGATTCTCTGTAGTCAAAATGCCACACACTCATTGCAGTCAGACAATTGGGACCCTCAGAATTAGACAGCTTACATACTGAGTTGATTCAAACTTAAAATATAAAGTGTTCAATCTTTTTCCAATGGTTCCGACATGATAACTGCAACAAATGTGTTTGATTGTGGCGACGAACAAACCAACAGTGTTGCCAATAGCAGAAAAATAGTTATTTGTTCAAATTCTGCAACACTACATTGCTATAAGCTGCTATAACCACTCATTGACAACACTTTATACTAAACAACATATAGTATAATAATAGCGATTTGTTTCAATTCTGCTTCGTTGTAACACTAAAAAATGCATCACATGACTTCAAATTGATCCTCATGAAAGCATTACATTACATTGGAGGACGATACAAATTGAAACAATTGTAAAGTGAACCTATGAAGTAATGACACAGACATAGAAACCGAACATGACACTGTTTAAGAAAATAGAAATGATTGAATATAACCAAATATATTAGTGTTGCTGTGTCAGACACAAATACATGTCGGTACTACATAGAATTATAAATTACAGAAAGTTAGAAGTTAAAAATGCAAACCCCTTTAAAACGTGACAAACGATATGTATCGAAATCCTGTAAAACGGTATGTGAGTCGACAGCTAAAACATGAGTAACACGTTTGGAAAGGCGCTCCTCTATCACAGCCCCCATTTGAACCATCCTTTGCTTCCAAATCTAACACAACACAGCCAATAAAATGAAATAAAATTGAAAAAAGATATAAACTTTGGAATTAGAAATCAATAAATGAAAATGGGTTTTAAGAATTAAAAAGTTTTAGTGTTTGTTTGAACCTGTAATCGACGAGGTTGAACTCCTTTAGGAACAAAGAAGACAACCATTCCTTCAAACATTCCTTCAGGATGAGATTGCTCCTTCGTTGTAGGTTTTGCCTTTGGCGCCATTTTCATAAAATGATTTTGTTACTGCGGGCTTCTTAGAGACGCCATGGAAATGTAACTGATGCGAGTGGAGCTGCAAGGGTTGAGCCACGTCATGACACGTTATTTTATTTTTTGGTAATGATGACACGTAGATATATTCTACACTTTCTTCGCCATTTTTATTTTTTTATTTTTTTATTTTGACTTCATATTAATTAATTAAATATTTTATCATTTTATGTATATATTTTTATTTTGACACGTAGATATATTGTATTTGATTAGATATTGCTTGGACGCCACGAAAAAGTAGAAATTATGTATTTTTTCTTTAGCAATAAATTAACATCAAGGGAATCATTAAAAAAAAAATAACCATTTAATTTGATTTTAGTTTTGTTTACACTTAGAAGAAGTAACTAGATAGCTAAAAAGACAAACAATCGAATTTTGGATATCATACCAGTCTACAAGGTTTACCAAAGTTCAAGATTAAGTCAAAGTTCACTATCTTTCACTTTTTTAGGGCCACTAACAACAGGGCACGATAATAGAAAAAAGTGCACACATATAATGTCAACATGATAGGATGAAAAAAATATAATGTCAACATGATAGGATGAAAAAAATATATGTCAACATGATAGGATGAAAAAACAGGAGAGTGTATCAATAAGGGGCGCAACTAACTTCCTTTATTGGAAGTTATCACACATTAACCGTATAATTAGGTGAACATGGTTATATGTATGTAGGCCATGATTTATGGCGGATAGGATTAGCTTTGTCTATAAATACTATATCTTATAATTTTTTTACTCCAACAATCAATCAAGCAAAGCTTTTTACGTTATCTTTATCAATTTATTTTATTATACTTTACTTGATGTATTTAGTTTAACTTATTTTACTTTATTTGATGCATCTAGTTCAGTAGCTTTAAAATTTACACTGTATTTAACACTCTTTAAAATAGTTGAAGATATGATACTGAGGAACATAGTTCCTTTTTGAGCACAATTGTTTGATGCAAAAATGTTGAGAACACTTAGTTGTTTTGTTGACTTGTTAAACTAGGATCTTGATAAATATGCAACCATTTGTTATATCACCCAACATCAAGAAAAAAGTCAAAAGTTAAAAAGATCAGAAATAGAAAAAAGATTGAATATATAAGAGAAATGATTTTTGTCTTACGATTTTGAGTAAAAATATAATATCAATGTTTATTAGAAATTTTAATAGTCCCCACGATTTTAATTTTTAAGGATGTTTATAAATAGATCACATATTTAATTTTGATCGAAACATTGACTTTATAAAAAAAAAAAATACTATTCTAATAAGATAATCTCTTCAAAACATTAGTTTTGAAAAGAAAAAAAAAAGTATTCTTTTTGAAAGCTTAATTTTCTTTTAAGAAGATATATTTTAAACTTTAAGAAGGCAAAATGGTTTGTAAATTTCAACACTTTACATGGTTGTTGGTTTCTGATTCAGTTTTGCTACAAATATTGAAGAGTTGTATTGTCTAACAAGATTGAAGGAACAAATGATGCCATAAAGCCACATAATTTCTAATTGAAGAATTATGCAGCCAAGTGAGATACACCACTAATAAATTTACATATATAAATTGAAAATCTTTAATTTGAGTTTCTAAGAAAAATATACGATTGAACAATATCGAAATTATTATTTAAATTAAATTTTACCGACACAATTTTTGTCTTTCAAACGTGTGATTTCAGATAAAAATCATAATACTTTTGCTATTTAAATATGTATTTTTATATAAAACTGTTATGTTTCAAAAATTCAACGAAATTAAAAATAATCATCTTAATTTCATTTATAATAGATCAATATAAATAAATCACTCTACTATCCTTTCAAATTTCTACTCTTATCATTGTTCATCAAATAATCCACAAATTCATCAATGTTTTTAGGGTAAAATAAAGAAAAACAATTGGGCTCTCAACATAAAAATACATATAAAAAACTAAAATCCATCTCTACATGGTAATAGCTTCTACGTTTCATATATAGCTTCTCTACATATACTAAAATCCACTTCTCACTCACACATATACTTTGAAAAAACACATTTTAAAAAATTACAACTTTTTTATTCTTCAAATGTGCATTTCTAAACAAAAAAGATGAGTTATTTTGTCCTTCGGATATATACTTCCGAACAAGACTCTGATTTTTTACAAACATATAAAAGGTTAAAAATAGCTCTCTCTCTCTACTTTATTCATAAATAAATCTAACAAATCTTCATTAATGAAAATGACCATTTTAGTATCCCTTCAAATTTCCACTCTTATCATTATTAATCAAATGATTCACAAATTCATCAATGTTGTTATCAGAACTACCTCCTTCACTAACAGCATCCCTAGCCAACTTCTTCCATTTACAAGCATTCCTTCTAATCACTTCACTTCTTTCACCCTCCATTACAACCTTCAAACTCTTAACAAACTCTTCTCTCTTCACAACACCTTCATCATCCTCTTTTGGCCTCACACCAACTTCCCAAATCTCATCCAAAAACTTTGCATCAGGCAATTGATCAGCCCATTGTGGCAAACACACAACAGGAACACCAAGACTAAGACTCTCAAGTGTTGAATTCCAACCACAATGTGTCACAAAACAACCAATAGCTTTGTGAGCCAATAATTCAAGTTGGTTACACCATGTTACAATTATACCCTTTTCTTTTATTGAATCTTTGTACCCTTTTGGTAATTTTCCTTGCTCAGATTCTCTTAAAACCCACAAGAAATTCACACCACTCTCTTTTAATCCATAAGATACTTCTTCAATTTGTTTTGATGTCAAAGAAACCATGCTTCCAAAGGAGATATACACAACTGATTGAGATGATTTTGTTTCTAACCAATTGATGCAATCTTCACTTAAAGGCTTCCATAAATTTGCTCCATAACCTTTGTCTCCTTTAATCCTTCCATCTAAGTAAGCAGAAGGAACCATTGGACCAATTAACTTAGCTGGAAACAATTCAATTAGGCCCTTCACCACCTTACAAACACAAAAAATATGAATCATCAATTCATCATCCACAAAACTCATAATGATTTAGGGAAACCACAAAAAATCCAAAAAATGAAATTAACTAAGTAGACCCATTTCCCAAAATTTATTAAAAATTTCGGAATTTTTAAAAATTATCTCCACAAATGATTTTTAAAATAAGCTTCTTAAATTAACTTCATATCATGTTTTTCAAAGTTTTATTTTTTAAAAAAAATTGCAAATGAATGAAAACACTTAAAGTGACTATTATTTTCTAAAATAAATAATTCTTAATATTAGATGTCTTGTATCCACATGGTGTAGGTTCAAGCTCTGCCACTAAAAATAGAATAACATGACTTTATATTTTTTAATTTTGATAGAGTATTATTCTAAACCTGTCATTGTTACTAATCATAAATTATCAATTGTATGACTTTTTAATTAAATAAACATGATAAAAGTGAAATGATTATAACAGATTGATAATATAAAAAGGGACACATTGATAAGAAATTTTACCTTCTCTTCCAATGCTTCAAAAGTGTTAATAAACATCCAATCAGCATGATTCAAATTAGAGAATTGATTCAACTTCATAGCCATATAAGCAGGGTAACTTTCTGGAAACCTTAAAAAACTCGGAAGATCTCTACAATACAAAGGTGGAATACCAGGAACAAACAAAGGTGAGTCATCATTAACTTCCACCGGAATTTCAAGCAATCCTCGATGTATACGACAAAAAATGTTACAAACAGCAGCTGAATTAGTGAAAAAAGCAGCACCATAAATCCCATGTTGTTTAGCAACATCAAGAGCCCAAGGTAGAAAAGAATCATAAACAATGCACGTGATAGGTGTGGTTGTTTTTTCATGTTTTTCAATGAGGTGAGAGAGTGTTTTTGAGCCATTGGTTTTGAATGAATTGAGAAACAATTCAACGTTGTTGGCTTGTGAAAAGCCAGATTCGTCGAACCCATCTGAGATAGGTTCGACGACAATGTTTGGGGCGGTTATGGATTTAACGGTGTAGTGGGTTGTGGCGAATGTGGTTTTAATGGATTTTGAGAGTAATCGCTTAGCGAATTGAATTAGTGGACTTATGTGACCTTGTGCTGGGTATGGAAGAACTAAGACATGAACATTGTTGTTGTTTTGACTCTGAACAACCATGTTTGTTTTGTCTCTGTTTCTTGTGTTTCCCTTTTTTTTTGGGTAATGAGTTGTTCTCAAGGGTCTTATTTATAGGTAACAAATAAGGGGACTTTTGTTATATATTTTTGTATTATCAAATTATTTTACAATAGTTAATGAATGATATTATTTGGTCACTACTCTTAATTTAGTCTAACTTTTAATATATAAAAGATATGAATGCTTACATGTTACATGAATGAGATGATGATAGACTAACTCAATTGTTGATTTACTACTAGTTACGTATGGGAATATAAATATTAAACCCTTTTGAAAGTTTTATATCTTCATGAGTTTTTGGAATTTTATTAATTATTTTTTTACTAATATACTTCTAGTTAATTTACATATTTTCTACAATAAAAAATAAATAATTATAATAAAAATATTAACTAATTTTTTCTATTAAAGGATAAATGTGTAAAACAATATCATTTTTTAATAAATTTAATAATATTACTCACTTTTTAAATCTAATT
>JBBPBT010001132.1:17139812-17152239 GCA_037974875.1 Cicer bijugum | reverse complement strand
AAAAAAAAAAAAAAAAAAAAACCATTCACAAAATAAGAAAAAGACAACGAAATGAAAAAAGAGGGATAAAAAGGTATGGAAAGAACAAATAAATAAACCTTAAGCAAATAAACAAAAACTCCACCCTTCCCCACAAATAGAAACATAAACCTTAAACAAACAGACAAACATAAACAATAAGGGTATCGAAACATAAATATAAATCTTAAAGAAGAAATAGAAACTCCACCATTCCACACAAGCAATAACGAAAATGGAAGGACATAAAAGGTATCAAAATCATACATTTAGCCTCTCCTTCGCAACTTTCTTTCTTTTCAGTTGTGTATCAAAGATGGTGATTTGATTTTGGTGATATGTAAGGATGAGGCGATGATAGAGAAAGGAAGAGATAACCATAATTCTAAAACTTGAGTTTAGGTGGAGGATTAAAACATAATATCTTCAACTTTTTTTAATTTTATTTTTTTAATTATTTAATTTATTCAAACTGTAATGTCACTCATCCGTTTGCCACATAAATGTTTTTAACAACAACTAACTGCATGGATGATTTTAAAACTAAATTAAACTTATTGAGTTTAAATTAAAAAAAAAAATTTACAGAAACGAAAATGAAAAAAGCACAAATTTACCTGAACAAATCAAATATTTAAATCTAAAAAATATAATCAATCACAAATTCGACTAAGTTATTTCCAATTATTTCTGTGAGTGACCTAATATTATCAAAAAATTAATAAATAAAATACGTTATTAAACCAAGAGATGTTGTCCTACTTTGTAAAATCTCAAACAATGCGATTTCCAGACATCTAACCGATCTCAAGATGAAAGTGGTCTCTTTCTCTATTATACATTGTAGACGAAAATTAAGCAGAGATAACAAAGATGACAAATTCGCGAATTAACTCTTAAATTTTTACGAGTTTACGATTATAAGTTAAGAAAATGAATTAATTCACATTTAAACACTATTTTTGATAAACATATAAGAATTTAAAAAAAAGAAACTTTAATAAAATTAATAAACTCGATTCTACTAATGCTTTACGAATTTACGATTGTACAACAATTTATCTTGAAATGTAAGATTTTAATAAATATTTACCAATATCTGATTTAATTATGTGTTGAAATATCTATTAATTTTAAAAAGTAAATTTACGTTTTTAATATTGTTTTTATGGACAACCTTGGGAGAAGATAAACTTTATTGAAATATTGTATTTAGGCAGCCCAAATTTGATTTAGATCCCTTCAGTATTAAATTTGACCATCAAACATATGAATCCTTGCAATAGTTGTTATAAAAATTCATTTTAATCTCATTAAAAGAAAGCATTGAAGCTGCACACCAATAATTTATGGAATTTGGTTCGCTAGGAATAAAAATTGTTTTAATGGTATATCTATAGTTGTCCGTGTTACCATTTTCAAATATTTATTTGATCTTTTCGAGTATAAAAAACGACTTTTCCATTCTCGAGCAAACATCAATCAAAGCAAGCAAATCCCAGAGCCAAATCAATGTTCTATTTCTCATACATAAACAAAGAAGATTGTTAGTAAGAAAATCATTAGAAACCTCCTCAAATGATTTCTAAAAAGTTAATGTAGATGCAAAATTATATAGAGATGACCTTTGCGGTCTAGCGGTGGTCATGCGAAATAAGGTGTATGGTGATAGAAGCTGCTGCTTGAACCATGGGGGGATTTGACGATACCTTAGTAGAGGCCATGCCAGTTAAAAAACTGATGACGTTCGCAAAGGATTGTAATTCGCATGTGTGAGATGCAGTCAAATGCCATAGTAGTGTTAAAGACAATCAATGGAATCTTGCCCTAATTCCAATGTTGGGATGATTATTCAACAATGATGTATCGCTTAAAGTTCTCCTCCTCCATTCAATATGATTCATATTTATAGAGAAAGAAATCAATCAGGCATCCCATAGTCCCCGGAGTTAATTCAGTGAAATTTAGTAGCAAGTAATAGGATAATCAAAAACTCCAAACCCCAAGAATTTCTCTAATTCCATCTCAATTCAAGCTTTCTACAGTATTTTCCATAAAACTATTGGTATTATCGTCAACAGGAAAAATTATAGCAAAATAATCACGTGAAAAAATTCACTCCCTCTTCTATCCTTCCCTTCATGTTTTAAAGAAATGATGATAGTGATTTTTAAATCCTCTATTATATAAAACTCTTAGCACAAATTTTCTTCAACAAAAATGATAACAAATATTCTGTTTATGTTTACATATGAGCCCAATTGTACAATATACTTCTTGACACCATAGTATATTCATGTAAAATAATCATTATCATCATTGTGGAAATCAACCTCTAGTATAATTTTTCTAACCACATGATGAAACGTTATACCCTGAAAAATTGATGATGCTAATTGTGATAATAATAATAATAATATACATCATTGCATTGATTACTGTGGCCGTGGGTGAACTATTTTATCAAAGGGATAGAAAGAATATGGAGTGGAATATGCAACAGTTTTTTCACAGAAAAAAATATGCAAAAGTTTGAACCCATTTCAAGAACTACAAATTTACGGGTACAATGCATCAAAACAAAATTCCTATACTTCACTCAATGAATGGTTAGAGCTCAAAAAATTGACGTGAACGAGCTTCTTACCAGTACTTGCCGGGAGCTAATATGCAAAATAACCAAAGAAGCTCTTGTTGCAGGATATGACAATAATAGTATACTGAAAAGTATACTGTCTTCTAGAAAAAAATGGCGATTTCCTTTTCGGTCATCTCAAACACATGGTCTTTTGCATCAGATAAAGCACTCTGTATTGGAAGTATAATCAGATCCATAAAATAAAGTAACATAAAAAGAAAGACAAAGTGAAAGTGAGAAAAGGCAAAAGGGAAAGTAGAAAATAGTACCTGACCAAATTTGGTAAGGAAGTTACTGCCGATGTTTAAAGATGTGACAGCCACATCTTCATTAGACTTGAGTGCTTGAGCAATAGCAAAAGCTCCATCATCCTGTGAGTTAGAGGAAGAAGGAATTTAGAGATAATTATGAAAAGTTCCTTGTGAATATAAAATAAAAATCCCAATAATATATTACCCTTATTTCATTAAATCCTAAATCTAGTGAGGTTAGAGCTTCATTAACAACTTTCAAGCTGCGAGCCAGGCACAATGCACCCTGCAATAGTTTTTTTCGAAAATCATTGATTGACAAAGATTAAAAAAAGAGGATCAATTGGAAAATGACTCAAGGTACTGAAAAACTAACTTCATCTCTTAGTCCATTTGCTCGTAAGTCCAGAATTGATATTGTCGTATTATATTTTAAAGCATCCGCAATAGACTCTGCCCCTTTTGCTCCTATCTGTATAGGTATTTTGTGTTACAAATAGAAGTTATGTATTACAAGCAATTTACAGGTTAACACATGGTGAAAAATTACCTGGCACCAACCAAGTTTAAGGGTTTTTACATTTCCATAGAACTTGAGAACTTCGGCCAAGGCCTTGGCTCCATCTGGTCCAATGGGATTATAACTAAGTTCTAACTAACAACGAGAGGTAAAACCTTTGTCAGAGCATAAAAAGACAAATAAACAGAAACAAAATAATTCTTCTGGGTCTTACAGTGGTAATAACTGAATTATCTTTCAAAACTTTAGCAACGGCACCAACTCCAACAGCATGAATATTATTTCCCCCCTGTAATATTGACTCAGCTTAGTCACATATCCCATATTACTCTTTCCATTGTTTTAGGGTAAGGGTCAGAGCAGGAAACATGGAATACATAAAAACTTAACAGACAAATGACTTTACCAGATCTAATGTTGTTATTGACCGATTTTCCTTTAAAGCGTCTGCAATTTTTTCTGCACCCTGACAATTTTACACAATTATTAGCATAATCAGAAATCATATTGTCCTTTTAAAAATATATATTGTCCTTTTAAGAATATAGATATAACATAAATATTAATTTTGTTGTAAGTTGTTACTGTGAATATAAATGGAAAACACGTTTCTCAGGAATGGCCATACACAGACCAACAATCACCATCTATCCATTTCCATTCTTGTCCAGGTAAAGTTTAGACACATTAATTTATTGTTCACGTTTCTTGTTACAGATACACAACTGGTTTATTTGCACCTGTGGTTTTGACAATATACAAGGCAATATATATTGGACAACAGTAATGGGGAAAAAATAAAAAAACAGGAATCTATAATGTCACGTGTCAGTATAATACGTATACATCTTAATCCTATTTTTTGAATGAACTCTCACACTTTGTAATGGAATTTTGAAAATATTTACAATAATGTCACACCAAGTATGTGAAATAAGGGGAGACAGTGAGAAGAGTACCTCATCACCAATGTCATTCATGTAAACGTTCAACCATAACAAGCTTTTGATCTTTTTAATATACCCAGCAACATAGAATGCACCTTTAGCTGTTAATGAGTTGTTGCCAATGTCTAGAAGTGTAAGTTTCCCTTGAAAACATAAATTGCTCGTCAGTTATACTCGAAGTATTAAAGTGGGATTATTGAGGTATAGATGATGTGGTATATATCAGAAGATAATACAGCAGGTTTACCTTTATGTGAAGCTAATCCTGTCATCAGAGAACGAATTCCTTCATCTCCAATAGAATTTCCATGCAAATGTAGTTCCTGTGCAGATATTCAGAGTAAATCATGCTTGTTTAAGGCAGCATTTTGCCAGATACACTTCAAGTGAATGCCATGACATTTTGTCTTTGTGATAGGAGAATATACATTGAAGACTAGCACCCAACTTTTGTCATGTATGATTTGGAATTTTGGATGCTTTATTAGGAAATTCATATTAAGTTATTAACAATGTAATTGTATGATAAAAGATACATGCTTTAGAACTGAATTGCACAGTTCGATCTAGTGGCCACTGGCCAAGGTGTGGTATTCCAGAAGTTATAACTAAAATTTGGAAAGAATATAATGTTGGCAATTTCATTGGAAAGAAAATAATTAAGAACAGTACCCTTATAGACTTATTGCCCTCGAGTGCTTTAGCCAATGCATTAGCCCCCAACGCGCCACCATAATTGCCACTTGAATAGTAAAAATGTAAGAAGAATTCATAAAGGAGAAAATTAATAAGTAATGGACTTGCTAAAGTTTTACGCATGAAACAGTTCAACTGAAAAAATTACACTATCAAAAGCATGAAATCAATAAGAGAGGGGAGAGGGGGTAATTTTGGAAGAAGACAAGGTTACATTTTTGCTTACTTGAGATGTATATTTCTTATGCTGTTATTCTCAAGAAGTGCTCCAGCAAGACTAGTAAATCCCTACCTCCAATTCCAAGAAACAAATTAAAATAAAACATGTATACTTCAGAGCGTCTACATCCTTAGAATAAGCTTGGGAAAAATGCATACAGAATATTCAATCATGTTGTTGTTAAGTTCAAGAACTCGCAAACTCGAATTTTTCTTCAGCATTTCTGCAATAGCTTTTGCACCCTGCACAACAAAGCAAGCAATTCTCAGTGAACCGTAAGAGACATTCAACGAATAATGCCTAATACCAAGCTAACCTCATCCCCTACGTCAGCACTATTTAGCTGGAGCTTCTCAATGCTGGAGTTATCCATCAATATGTCACACAGACACTGAACAAGAATATCAATAAGACATTGTTAGCAACTGTCATTAATGTAAGTATATAACTACTGTGTTTTTTTGCAACTGCAATGTAACTTCTAAATAAATAGAGAATAGGAGAGGCAGAGATAGAACATGGGTTGTTTGGTTAAAGGTGTGTTGGGAGAAATTAAGCTCTCTAATTCCTAGAGGTGGTTTTATTTCCAGCAGTTACTTTTATGTTTCAGACCGTTTTTATTATAATGCAGAATTGTAACCAACTCATGCGGAAGTTAATTCCCAGAGTGTGAATATTGTTACTCCATTAATATACAACCCATTTCACCAAGTATATATATCCAATCAGACCAGTTCTATCGCTGATGTGATTATTCCATCTTCATCCATACCAGTTTCTATCAAACATTAAACCCCAAGTGTACAACAATGATAAGCTAAACATGCCAACAATTATTTTCTATCATTTGTTCGAGAAAGGGAAGAGGTAGGTCATTATAGAAGTCAGAGAACATGTACTCTATCATTCATAAACATTTGTTAAACACAGCTCTTAAGCTCTAAGAGTCATCGATTCATCATGGTTAGCTAAGTAAACAATAAAATTCTTGATCTTTAGACCAAGATGCTCAAAAACATAAGAGAAATGGAAATATTCTACCAACTACAGTCTCAATAAAGGAACATGGTGTTATAGCCATTCCTGTCAATGCATGTCGTCATCCTGTGTATGATTGAAGGATTGCAGATTATCGACACAAGCTCAAACAGTGAGAAAATAAACATATGTGGCTATATATACATCAAGTTTAAAAAACTATGTTACTCCTTGTCTGCACTTTAATGGATCATTAAATTAACTAGCCATGGCAAACACGCAGTAGGTTAAAT
The DNA here is from genome assembly GCA_037974875.1 of Cicer bijugum. Classification (NCBI taxonomy): domain Eukaryota; kingdom Viridiplantae; phylum Streptophyta; class Magnoliopsida; order Fabales; family Fabaceae; genus Cicer; species Cicer bijugum. The sequence continues at coordinate 17,145,678 of JBBPBT010001132.1, read as the reverse complement.
TAATTAATTCCAAAAGGAGATATACTAAGTCTTGACCTGAACCTTAAAGTTTAGTAAATTGAATTAAATAATTCATGAGTAAAATTTTGAGTAGAATCACTTTTGGACCTTAATATATATATTTATTATGGGATGTTTAGATGCGTGCACCATGATCCAAAAACCTGCTGAAACCATTTTTTAATTTTCGAGACAGGAGCATGGCCCAGGGACTCTAGGGGAAGGGTGCTTGCTGGCAGCTCGTTCTCGTCCATTTTCTCACGTGTCTAACCCACTATGGTAGTATGGTTTAAATTGATAAGTACCTAATGGTACAGCAACCCTTAGGTTCCTAAATGATAAGTTGATAACTAATAGTATGGATTAGTGGATACTCATACTATTAATCTCGTTGATTTGGAGACCTTAAGGTACTTAATGAAGAATAAAACAAAGGGAAAGGTGACTGACGAAACTATTAGTTGTTTGAACCCCATCGGAGTTTTTGAACTTAATTCCTGAATCCAACAGCTAATTGTTAAAGATGTTAATTGATTGTTGTTTGGCTATGATATGATGATAGTGTTGTTATGAACTGTTAAGCAGGAACATTTGCGATGGGAGACCTTTGTTGCAGTATGGACAAGAAGTACCTTGTTATGCAATGGCATGTTTATGTGTTCGAATGAGGTTTAGAGTTACCCACAAGTTGTTGAGTGTTGATGGACACTTTGAGCAGTGTTCCATACATCATTGATGCTGTGTCGTTGTTGAGGTGGTGAACAAACATTGGAATATGTGGTGATGACCCCAAGGAGCCTAACTTGGCCTTGGGGTGTAGTAGGAGGGATTACGTAAAGACTGGACGTTGATGGAGCGTCTCATCGAATACTGAATCAGCCTAACTATATGCTGCTTGTCCTTATAGATAGTGAAGACCCTCCTGTCCATTGCTCATCTGGAGTTAGTTGGATCCACATGCATCAAAAGAGTAGTTGTAGCTCAAGTCTTGCATTGAGTAGCGAATGATATGATTTGCATTGTGTACATGCACAGTTGAACCGTTAATGATATGATTTATGGTTGATGTGTTATTGTTGTTATTTGTGGGTTGTGTTCATTAACTTCCTTATTGTTTACTCTTCTATACAAGCTTGATTCCTCACCCTTCAGCTTCCCTTGTGGCTACTTGTACACCACGATATATGGGTAGATGGTGAACTTGCAGGTACTGGTAATGTAGACATGGATGTTGAGTAGTAGTCCGTCAGTTGCAGCTTGGGACTAAATTATTAGTTATTACATATTCTATTGGATTATTCGCTACTGGTTATATGATGAAATAAGTATAGAGTGAAGATCTTAAATATGTGACATCTAGGATTTTGGGTTTTACCTCAACTTTTGATTATTCGCATGTTACACGACTTCAACTGTTTGATTTGGATTATACTCACCCCCCTATGACAGAGTTTTTATAAATTACTATTTTGTATTTTCTATTATATTTCAGCATTTTTATGCTAAATTTCGCTATGTAGGGTAGTAATTGTCTGGGACCTATCATTGTCACACCTATCGCATCATCTTATAAAATAAAGGAACAGTAACAGCAATCAATCCAAATTCCAAATTGAGATATGTAATAAATTGGAACAATTAAGACTGACCTTAACTCCTTCATCTCCAATAGGATTTCCTGAAAGATCAAGAATCTTCAATGTGATGTTTGATTGTAGAACACCATCAAAAGCTTTCATTCCCGCATCAGTTATTCCATTTGCAGCAAAACTCACTTCCTCTGCAGTCTATATATAACAAAATATATTTGGCACATGCACACAGGCATAGCACCAAAACACATCATTAATTGCATGACTTTTGTGAAATATACATGGCAGATTAAAATTATAAACCTAAATCCAGCTTCCACCAAACAAGTTTTAGACTTTTAGTGTAAGCAAGATCTGACTCATACAAATCTTTCATAACAAGTATCCAAGAGAAAACGTGTCATTTTTGTAATTATTAGTGAAAATAATAAATGAAAACAAGAAAAAATTTCTCAAACCAAACAAGCCCTAAAGATCTAAGTAGTTAATGACACTTTGCAAGTCATAAATGGATATTTTTAGTAAAATGTTGAAGTATTCAATACAATTACACTGATTAATTCATTGTGTCATTTTGAATTAAGCAATATGCTGTGAGTAGATATACTTAATAATTTCAGTAACTCAATTTTCTTAATAGCGTCAATGTAAGAAATAAATAGTACTACTTTCATGTCTTAAATATTAGTTTTTTGTTCATGGAATTGCATACATGTGTCGTTTTGAACACGAGTTGTTATTTGCCAAATCCATAATTGCACTTAGTAGCTGATAGCTAATAATCCAACACTTACAAATTACAAATTACAACTTACAACTACATCCTTGCTGCCACTGTTATTATGCTTCTATGAGAAAAAAGTTAGTTGCATAACTCCAAAGAAATAGTTATTTTTGGCTTTGAAAGATGTTAAATTGATTCAGTTAGTCAGTAAGTAGAATTTTTTGTTGTTCCTCCAAGTAACTGAAGCAATGAATACTCTAGATAGTTCAAGGATACGACATGGATAACAGTAACACCACCACATAATTTTCAATAACAAGTTAAAATTTGCAGCACATCAGTAAGAAATAATTACACAAAAAAATATGAGATCAATGAAAAGTGAAGGATAGTAGTTACCTGGTTGAATGCCAAGCTCTCTGCAAGAAAGAATAATCCTTCATCTCCAAAATTGCGCCCTGCCAAATTAAATGTATGATAACTGAATTTTTCTTTTATTGATGCATTTATTTTAATAGTACACATTTAAAAAGGCCCGGTCAATTGAGTCAACTGCAATAAAGCAAGAAATCTCTGACAGGTATGGAATGACTAGAATCCAGAAGTGCTTTGCTTTCATTTAAATGGAACCAATTCGATTTATAAATCAATTTATCTGTATGGACCACTATTTAAAAAGTTTGGTTGAAATTGATTTTCAAATAAAATTCGATATTTGGAATACCCTAAAATCAACAAAACTCATTTTATTTGAGTAACTTCCGTTGTAGTCCTTGTATAAATGTGGTAGAAATGTAGAATGGTTAGAGCAAGATCATCAATCAAATAATTAACATTAAAATCAAATCCAACCGAATTTGAGTAGATTTTTAAATAGACAACTTAAATCAAGGAGATTTCAAAATCAAATCAACTTCTATTTCGTAATCTCCAAACAAAGTATTTCATTCATAAAATCAAATTCCTGAAATTTGAGCAGAAATAAAAAAATTAAGAGACACAAATTTGTACCAGATTCAGTCCATCAATAAATGGTACAATAGCAACACTATTTTGAAAATTTTCCACATTACATTTACAACAATATTTTGAAACCTCATTTACTGAATTAGAAGCATATCAGATAACCATAAATATCTTATCAAATATCAATCTAGCCAGCATACCTGACATATCAATACTTGGAAACGACCTCAGTTCTCGAGCAAATTCGTTAAGTTTCTGTTTAGATTGACTCTCAATCTTCGCCCCAAGCTGAGACAACAAATTTGTACCAGCAGCAAAAGACCATTTCAATCCTTGTGAAGCAGACTGACCTTCAGAAGACGGAGCCTTCGACTGCTTTGGAGTTGTAACAAGAAGCTTCTCCACCAATTTCCAGATAACTGTAAGCTGAAAACAAATTAGTACCACCACCATTACGAAACTTAATAAATGCATATTTGCAATCACAAAAAGAGAAACATAGTAATAGCAGTGAAGCACCTACTCAACTAGGAAGCACATATACTTCAAAATGTCTAGCATGCTGCTGTTACATAAATACTCTTATGAGTCCTATGAGAATTTTGTGTTTGAGCATGGTCATGTTTTAAGAGGAAAACAAATTGTACATCAGACTTTAAAGGGGCCAAAAGGCCTCCCTAGAAAGACACAAGCAGTTACCATATTGGATACTTCATTGAACACAATGGATCATATCATTTTAGATTTATGAGTTAAATATTCTACGAATTTGATAAAATTTATGTGATAGCTTTCTATCATACCTACAATGATATTATTTTTTACTTCAATTACGACATGACTCAACTATTATTTTTAATCATAAATGTCTAATTATAATGATCTATGAAGCACGGACACCTTTGGGAATAGGGGTGTCGCCGTGTTTGACATCTGCACAACACTTGTATGGCACATCAAATAAGTATCCCCAAAATAAAATCTGTTTTTCGTCGCTTCGACACACCTTAGACCCCTTGGAAACATCTCAAACACATCTCTGGGGCTTAAAGATGTGCCAAAGCAATGATAATCAAAGTTGGGGTTAAAGAGATGAAATTTAACTACAACATGTTTAGTTTTCCGGTAGATGCATCAATGAAGGTGAAAAACAATCGTACGAATATCAATGTCGGTGTCCTATGTTTTTTACATTAGCAATGTCGAAGTGTCCTTGTCATGTCAGGTGTTAGCGTTTGTGCTTCATAGATAATGATACACATAAATGATGTTTATCCTAACCTATCATACACATATCCTAATAAATTTTCAAAAGAAGAATGTCGAGAATACTCTATTATTGCACCACACTCTATTATCTCACCCCAATAATTGCAATTGCAATTGCAATTGCAATTTCAAAAACAAACAATGGTGAAACAGGATACAATAATAAAATATTTGAAGGATTCAAAAGAATGCATTAACAGCATTATTCTTTTCCAAATAATCCATGTCAGAACCAATGCATGATCATTAAAATGCAGGAAACGAACTCGAATTCACATAGAATCACGAAATTGCCACTAGAAGTGCACTAGGGGTGAACAAATTGCATAATTTAAACCAAATCATAGATTCATTATTCAATCCTAATCCTCACGAATGGTAAGAAAAAAAGAACAACGAAATTAACATTATAAAACATGGAAGAAAAAAAACTACGCAATGGATACCAAAAGTAACTGCTAAGAACACTCCAAACGGAGCAACAGAAGTTGCAATCTGTTTAACCGAGGCAACAGAAAGAAGCGCGTTGGACTGAGACTCGCGATAAACTCTACGAGAACCGGAAGCACGTGAATTAGCCGTAACAACGAAGTTTCTAGAAGTTGCTCCAAAGGTAAAGGTTCTTCGGCGGTTTCGCGTCGGAAGCAAAACGAATTGGACGGCGGTGACGGTTAGCAATTGCGACCGAAGGTGGCGGAGGCGAAACTGCAACAAAAGAAGAACGCGTTAGGGTTTTGAGAAAGAAGAGAAGCTGTTAGTTAGTTAGTTAGTTAGTTTTGGAAATGATTCAGTTATTACTTACTTGCTGTTGCGGGTGTGAGTAGAGAGAGAGTGCGGAAGTGAAAGCCATGAATTATTGTGAGTAATGAAGGAGCATAGAAGAATGAATTGAAGATAGAGATATTAATTGAATAATGAAATAATCTTTCGGTTGCGGGTTTAACTTAATGGAGACTGAGACTGAGAGAGAGTTGAGATTGAGAATACTAGAGAAGAAAGAAGAACGACCAAGTTGATGTTGTTCAGTTTTATCATTTGGGCTGTTTTAATGGATTGGATTTGTTAATTTCCCAAACTTTGTTCACTCTTTATTATTATTTTTTGCTGTATTCTTATTTACTTTAAATCATCCGATCAATTTTTTAAATTTATATGTTTCAAAAAAATGTTAAAAATTTATTACATAACAATTAATCTTTTTTTCTTAGAATTAATACTTAATATCGTCATATGCACATGATGAGTCGTAGATACTTTAATAAATTTATTAGTGTTATTTACTTTTCTTAAAGAAATGTTAATCTTTTTTTTTTTT
>JBBPBT010001132.1:17124488-17139770 GCA_037974875.1 Cicer bijugum | reverse complement strand
TGCTTAAGCAACATTAAACTCTTTCTTTTTAATGTTCTGTTAAAGAAATATGTGTTCAACTTTCTAAAGTAATTATGCTCTAATATATGCATTTTTATAATAATGACTAGTACTCCAAAATTTAATAAGGAAACTTAATGAAATTATTCTATTTATTAAGTGTTTATTTCATGCTTTTATCTTTACTAATAAACCTTAAACCACGCTCAATTTATAAAGTAGAGTGATTGTTATGTTTTACACTCTATTTATCTTTATATTTAAGGGGAGTACTATGAATACATTCTTTAACATATATTTTTTAATTAATTTATATAAATTTTATTAAGTCACGTAGATTCCATATGAATTTGATGGGATTATGTAAATTTTAACAATAAAAAAATATATATTAAAAAATGTGTTGTAAACATAATAACTCTATATATAACAATGTAATAAAAAAAATATGTATTAAAATGATAGTCTTTAAGTGCAACGTCTCTTCAGTTGGTTTTCCGTGAACTCTAGAGTTTGTATGTTGGTTTATGGTCATATTTTTTATTTTTTATTTTGATAGACGAATATTAATAGAATAGTTATTATGTTAGTTTTTTTTACTTTATTAAGAACTTTTCTAATAATATTCTTCATTAAGATTTGAATTTGAACTTTTTAGTCTTTCTTTAATTCTTTCACCCCTAATTTAAGCTAATTGAGCTACTTCCATCTACTTCATGCTCATGTTGATTTTTTCATTGAGTTTATTTGTTTTAGACTTTCGATTGTAATCTCCTTCATCATCTTCTTATTACTCTTTTTTTATTCAAAATAAGACTTTTACCTAACTCCTAACTAGTATCTCACATCCATCTAATTTAGCTTTGACCTTCTTATTTCTTTACAAAATTAATCAATGTGAGACTATTTTAAGATTATTTAATTTTAACCAAATTCATCAAATACATATTTGGTATTAATTGAAGGGATATTAAAGTGTCATTTGATGATGAGATTGAGAACCTCGAAAGAGACATTCCAAGAACAATTTCTTTAGTTTTGTCTATAATATTTTTTCTCGGACCTCCTTAAATATTTAACCTTTTGTTGTCGAATTGTTATAACTATATACAATGTGTTTATCTTTGTGACTGACTTGTCCTTCAAGAAATTTTCAATAGGAACTTGAGAGGTAAAAGACAAGAGAGAGATATTACATACAAATAATTTAATGCCGATTTTGTGAAATTTTCACAAGTATATTGAGAGCGTTATCGACTTAGCACTTCAAACTTTAGCTACACTTGATTAATACAATTTGTATTCTATTAGCCTCAACTTTAACCTTATAAGATTTAACTCAAAACTCAAGTCTCCTTAACCTTAACAAGTTTTGTCAATAGTATTTTTCCTTTGACCTCCTTAAGTATTTAAGCTTTTGTTGTCGAATTCTTATAATTGTGCACAGTGTGTTTATTTGTGTGATTGACTTGTCCTTCAAGAAAATTTCAAGAGAAACTTGAGAGGTAAAAAACATGATAGAGATATTAAGTAGAAGTCAATTTAATATGGGTTTTGTAAAAAATTTATCGGTATATTTAAAGCCTTATCAACTTAGCACTTTAAAATTTAGCTATACTTGATTATAGAATTTGTCTCAGTCTCAACAAGCTTACACACATTTCCTTAACCTTATAAGACTTACACTCAAAATTCAAATTTTCTTAGTAAAATTTGAAACTTGAGGATGTTACAAAATTATGATAAAAGTTTTTGGGATATATTTACAACACAAGGCAATGGCGAATCTTAAACAAAATATCTAGGGGAGTTGATGAGCGATAAATATTAATTAAAACATTATAATTGAAAAAGTTTTTTTTTTTAGTTTCACACAATTCATACATAGTAGACAAGTTGAAAAGGTTAGAATTTCAATTCTCACAAGTTTTATAATTTTCACAAGTCACACAATTCACACAAGTTTTTAGAACTTCCCACAATTCAATCAAATAAAACATATCAATTTTATGGTTTTCATCTTTGTCGAAAACTTTCTTGTTGAAAAATGAATCAATTTTCTTATTTTTAAACTCTGTGTCACTCCTAAAAAAATACACATATAGTATCACACTATATCATATATCAATAGTTAACATGTAAAAGTTTGCTAATAGTTAGTAGTTGAGTTGTTAATTAGGATGTTAGAATTTGTTTGTTCAATATTAATTAGTTTATCTTTATATATTATTAGGTAGGTTGTCTATATATAGGGCTTGTTGTATTACTTTTATTATAAATGCTAAGAGAGGGAGAAAAAAATTAAGCAGAGATATGATAGAAGAGGTGTTCATAGATGGAGAGAGGATAGGCGAAATACGATGTTTCTCAAAACTATAAAAGTTTGAGAATATTTAATAATTTATTATTCTTATTTTGATAATCTATAATTATTATATATATAAAAAGAAATTAATAATATAGGGATGTCGTGACCCCAAGAAAATCCGCCACTAACTCAAGGTATATAAGCTAAATATTTAAAAACACACCCAAATATTTGATCTACAAATATGATAAAAAGTATAATGGTGTCATCGTGATGATGATGACGAAAATAGCTTGATGATTATATAATATCTTGAAAGATAAGACGTGCTGACAAAATGAAAATTTCTATTATTTAATTTAGATGTTGTAACAGATTTAAATCGTTTGATCTTAAATCAACCGTTGAGATTGTCTGATTTTCAATTAACTTATGCGATTTAAAAAGTATGAAACAACATGCTTTTTATTCGAAAGTATTGGTGCAGTTTGTGAATAGTGTCATCGTACATCCCTTTTGGTCTTCCTCGTTTAAGAACATGGAATTGTTATCCCAATCTTGCTACAATGATTCTCTTGAATAAGTGATGAATACATTCTTTTATAAAAATGTTATTTTATTTTTTTAATTATTTCATGTTATCGCACTACATCAATTGTGATCTCTAACAACACTTTTTAAACAACATATATAAAGTGTTGCTTAAAAGCTCATAAAGCAACATTTTATGTCTCTTGCCATTATTGTTTTTGCAACATTGTATAAATGTTCTCTAAAATATTTATGGGAACAATTTTGAAACGTCTATATGGTAGCTTTTTGGTAATAAATGATGACTGTCCCCTTAGGTATTTCTAAGAACATTTTTCAATCGTTACCTTTCTTCAAACAAAATGCTACATTTTTAAAATATTGCTTAAAAAAATTTAAAATTGATAGAATTTTTTGTTAGATGAATTCTTTCAAGTATAAATTTAAATATTAATTTTTCAATTAAAATTTAAAAGAAAAGTTTATTAACTCGTAAACAAAACAAAACTAATCTTACATTAAGAATTTGTACACATTGCTTATGAATACTTTCAAGAACATAGTTGAAAATTATCCTTAAACACTTATTATGATTGATGCACTCAATCTACATAAGTTAGATATTTAATCAATGATGTTTCTCATCTTAAAATATCAAATTCATGATTTTGACACAAAGAATCTCAAACATAGAACATATTAGAGTAAAGGTAAGAATTAATGAATCCTATCAAAAAATTAAAATATTTATAAAAACAAAATCTAACTTATATAGATGGTGTAGATAAATCCATCTAACTAATTGTAAAAACAGAAATATAACTAATTGTAATAAGTCTCTAACAACCTAACAACATTTTGATTAAATACTAACTCAACTTAAGGGAAGGACTAAGTATTATCTAATACCCTCCCACAAGTTGGAGCAAATATATCAATTAAGGCCAACTTGGAAATAAAAGAATGGAATGGACTTGGATTCAATGCTTTAGTAAAAATGTCGGCCAACTGCTGAGATGATTTTATAGGAAGAAGATGAAACAATTTTTGTTGAAGTTTTTTACGGACCAAGTGATAATCAAGTTTGATGTGCTTGGTACGTTCATGAAATGAGGAGTTAGTCATTATATGCCTTGTTGATTGACTATCACAATGAGTAAGTAAGTCAACCATTGTATTTCACATATTGTAGTGGCCATGAATCTATACTCTGCTTCCAAGGAGTTGCGATAAATGGCGGCTTGCTTCTTTTATTTCCATGAGATTAGAGAATCCCAAATAAATATACAAAACCCGCTTATTGATCAACGTCTATTAGGGCAGGTTGCCTAGTATGAGTCAGAAAAAGCCTTCAGTTGGATGGCATAATTTGCATACAGAAAAATGCCTAATGGAGGAGAAGATTTGAAATATTTCAATACTATTATAGTTGCATCATACTGAGTGTTTGAAGGATAATTCATAATGTTAACTGAATTATTGTATAGAAAAACTTATATATGGCCTTGTGTTTGTTAGGTAAATGAGCTTTCCAATTAGTCGTTAATAGATGGATGGATCTTGCATAGGGGTACCATTGGCGTTGTTGAGTTTAGTGCCTTTCATAATTGCAGTATTGGCAAGTTTGGCTGCAAGCAAACCGATGTCAGATAATAAATCTAGAGTGTACTTTCTTTGACATATATGGATTCCTTACTTAGATCTGGCCACTTCAAGTCCGAGGAAGTACTTTAAGTCTCCCAAATTCTTAATTCTAAATGAAATGTGGAGAAATTCCTTGATGAAAGTGCTCTCGCGAGGGTCATTTCCTACAATAATTATATCATTAACGTGAATCAAAATTGCAGTGAAGGATCTAAGCAATCTTTTGATGAATAAATAATGATCATAAGTGGATTGCATATATCCTTTTGAAATTAATGTAGACGACAATTTTGCAAACCATTGTCTACTAGATTGCTTTAATCCATAGAGAGATTTCAAAAGTTTGCAAACTTGATTAGGTTTGTTAGATAAAATGCCACGAGGTAATTCCATATAAACATCCTCATCTAAGTCACCATGTAAAAAGACATTGTGTACCTCCATTTGATGCAAAAACCAAATTTGAGAAGAAGTGATAGCAATGAGTAATCTTATTGTAGTTAAATTTGCAACGGGAGAAAAAGTGTCATAGAAATCAATATCTTCAATTTGAGTAAATCCTTTTGTAACTGAACGCGCTTTATATATTTCTATTGAACCATCCAAATTGTGTTTGATCTTGTAGCTCGACTTGCATCTGATGGGCTTCTAACCATGGGGAAAAGTGGTCATGATCCACGTATTATTTTATTTTAGGGATTGAATTTCATTATCCATAGCCTTGACCCAAACATTATGTTGAATAACTTGTTTGTAATGGTATGGTTCAAAGTTACTAGTAATAGCATTCATGTATTTAAAATGTTTTGAAGATATGTTTGAGTAAGAAAGCACAACAAAAAGAGGATACAAAACATAAAAAAAAATTGTATAGTAGCATAACATTGATAGTCATTCAAGTAGCTATGAGGTTTCCTTGATCTATTAGACTTTCTAAGAGTTCTAATATAATGGGAAATATTACTCCCTGTATCAGAGGAACTATCAACATGGTTATCATTTATAAGGGAATCATTAACATGCAAATTAGTATGAGGAGCATGATTAGTAACAAGAGCATCAATAGGAACATCGAAAAGAAACAATTGATCATGGAGATTGATGAAATCACTAGTGCAAGCAGTGGGTAGATTTACATTGTAAGGAAAATTTGACTCAGAAAATAATATTTAGAGAAATAAAGTTATCGCGATTATGCAAATAAAACAGAATGTACCCTTTTGTACCATGTTTATATCCTAAGAAAATTCATTTTCTACCCCTAAGATCTAATTTAGTTCTAGCATTAGTTAATGTTGAAGCAAAAAGCAAGACACCCAAAGACCTTTAAATTATTAAAGGTAGGGGAGATTTATACAAAAGTTCAAATGGAGTTTTGTTTTTAAGTACATAGGTGCATGTTTGATTAATAAAAAAGACAACATGATTTAAGACATAAGACCAGAAACATTTAGACAAACGAGCATGGAATAAAAGAGCTCTTATAACATTTAATTTATATTGATGTTTCCTTTCAACCACTGAGTTTTGTTTAGGGTTTCTACACATGATCTTTGATGTATAATGCCTAAAGAAGCATAAAATGAGGGCATAAAAAACTTTTTCCAATTGTAACTTCTTATGGTTTTGATATGTGTAGAAAATTAATTAGAAACGTACACAATAAAGTTATGAATATGCATTTGAATTTTGGATTTGGCACTCATTAAAAACACCCAAGTAGGTCGAGCAAAGTCACCAACAATTGTTAAAAGGTAAAAAAAGCATCCAAATAAACAATATTTATAGGCCCCTAGATATCCATATGATCAAGTTGAGAAGCATATGAAGATAAACTATTACTATAAGAGAAAAGAAGCCTACTTTGTTTAGCCATATGACAACAATCACAAACAAGATTATTATTGAAAGAAATATAAGGAAAGTATTTATACATCATTTGAGAGATATTATAAGAAGGATGACATAATCTATAATGCCAAAGGTCAAAATAATTACATTGAGTAGTATTAACATAAGCATAAACTCTACCAGAATCTAAAACACTAGTGAAATGAGATGTATTGAGGATGTAGAGATTGTTAATGAGGTCCACATTTCCAATCATCCTTTTGGTATCCATATCCTGAATTTCACAAAAATTGTGTGAGAACACCAATTTGCAATTAAGATTTTGAGTTAATTTTGAAATGGATATAAGATTGAAATAAAGTTAAGGAATAAACAAAACATCTTTAAGGTAAAAAGAAGAATTGAAAGAAATAGTGTCAGAAAAGTGTGCATACAAATTACTCCCATTAGGAAAAAATAATGGAAACATGAACAATTTGTTTGATAGTTGAAAAAGCCTTAATGTTAGAGCACCCATGATCTGATGCACCAGAGCCTAATATCCATATTTTTTGAGGTTGGTAAGTGTTACTTGTCTTGGAAATACTAGAAACCACATGAGAGTTATGAGCAACTGCCTCCTTTGAAGATTTTAGAAAATTGACCAAGAACTGATAATTTTCCTTTGTGAGTGAGTCATTAACAGAAGAATTTGCAAGTTGTGATTTTTTTTCCGATCACCAGATGATTCATTGTTGAGTCTTGGATTTGTAATCGGGAGGAAATCTATGTTTATAGTAGTTTTCAACAGTGTGATGTGTTTTATTGCAATAACTACATACCATTTGCCCTTTACCATAACCTCTATGTTTGGGTTGACTATTATGACCTTTTGAAGGATTAGAATTACCAGAATTTACAAAAAAAAATAGTAGAGTTAGAAGAAATGATATTAAAAGCATAATTAAGGGAAGGGTTAAGTATTATCTAATAAAAGAGAATGAATTTTTTCATGATCACTTAACTTCAATCTCAATCATGTGTGGCTAATTGATATAACGTCATGTTAGTGTTAGGAAAAGCCAAAGATAACTATCTCAAAGCAAACTATTTTCCCCCACGTTTGTAGATAAAAAACAAAACAAAAATACAATTTTATATAACAACAATAATTGGTAGAAAATTAAATATGAGACAAATACAATTTTTAACGTGAAAAACTTTTGTCAAACACCAAAGTCTTCCTAATAACACTAAGAAACAATAATCAACAATAACGACAATCTAACAATCTTCCACTAAAGTGGGTATTCCAAAGTTTCTCTCAGAGAAGGTAAAACTACTTATACTATACATTAGAATAATAAACTCAGTGGTAGAAATAACGTATTAAAATTGTAGATCAAACATAAAAAGTTTGCTACACACCTATCACCACCACCGAAACCAATTACTTTTCTTCTTTTTTCCTTTTCTAACTGTTGTCGTCACTTTTTATTCTACTTTTCCTATGCGGTAATGTGCCTCTTTTTCTCACTTTTTCTCATTATCAAGCTTGAACCTCTCATCTCTTAAAACGTGAATAAAACATCTACAACCAAAAACTCTCAAATGATAGTATGAGACATCTTTCTATATACACACACTTTATTTGGAATATGATCATCAAATGGAATAAAAGGAGAAATATTGATCAATTCCATTGCAGTTTTCATTGCTTCACCTCAAAAGGAATTCGATAATCTTTCATGAGAGAGCATTCATTTGATTTTGACATTAATCGTACAATTCATTCTTTCTGCAACACTATTATGCTGAGGTCTCTTTAGAACTCTTTTTTTCAAGTCTGATTTCCTGTTCTCTACAAAACTCTTCAAACGGATCTCTATATTCTCAACTATTATTTGATCAAACACATTTCAATTTTCTTCCTTTTTCTTTTTCAACACTTGCATGAAAATGCTTGAAGACTCAAAGTACTTGGTCTTTAGATTTCAAAGGAAAGACTCACACTTTTCTAGAATGGTTGTCAATACAAGTAACAAAATATGATGCACTACCAAGAGATTTACTGTCCATTATACAAACATTAGTATGAGCTAAATCAAGAGTAGTTGCCTCATACGAGGACCAATATTATGAAATGAAACTTTATGTTGTTTTCTAGCAAAACAATGAGTGCAAGTTTTTAGGGACATACCTTTCACATGGAGAATTTTTTTTTCGCAAGTATGTTAAGTCATTTCTCACTCAAGTGACCAAGGCGTATATGCCATAAATCAGAAGAGGTGCTTTCAATTGAATTCACTTCTTCTTTGCATAACTTTGTAGTCATTTTATAGAGAGAAGTGGAACTTTGCTCCTTTGCAGTCCCTAGGGATCCTTTGGTGATTTTCCATATACCACCACCATCAAAATACGTGTGATAACCTTCAATATCCAAGGCTTTCACCAAAATCAAATTGAGACGAATATCAGGAACATGTCTAACATTCTTCAATTGAAATTGACAATCAATCCAATTTCAACCCAAATATTTTCATACCGATGATTTTACATACTCTTTAATCTCCCATTTTTACCATGCCAAAATCACCAAGACCATAAGATGAGAAGAAATCACGCTTATGAGTAACATGATATGAGACAGCCGAATCAATAGGGACCAATTTACAAAATTTATTAGAGATCAATTTACAAAATGTTAAAATTTTATAAGGACCAATTTACAAAATTTGAAAATTTTATAGGGACTAATTTGCAAAAATATAAATAAAAATATAGGGACTAATATAAATTTTTTGAAACATACATAATCAAAATTATAAACTTACAAAAGTTATAAAAGTTATAAGGATCATTTTGTGATTAATATATTATAAAGTAAAGAGATGATTTGAAATTGTTAAACTTTAAGTGGTATTTAAAATTCTCTAAATCTACATTTGACAAAATATTTCATAAAATTCTTCTATTTTAATTTTTTTTTTCAAATTTATTATCCAAAATAGAGAATTTATTTTTAAAATTTTAAATTCTTCTAAAAATTTATAATCTCTAAAAAAATTTCTTTGATGCAAACACACTCATAAAAAATCCATTCCATTAGACATGATTGTTTAACCGATTAGAACCAATTTACTAAGGCTAAGTTCTAATAAATATTTTTCATTTTTAAACCTCCAAAATAAATTTTATCAATTCAAATTGCCCCATTTTGTTACTAATTATTAGAATTATTTTCTTTTATTATTAGATTATATTTAAAAAGCTTTTAGACGCCTCTTCTTTCTCATTAGAGTCATTTTCTTATAAAATTAAGTGACTTTTGAATCAACCTCATATCGAAGTTAACGAGTTTGTATTTTATTGAGTTCTCATTTTCTTTACCAAAATATTGTAAACAATTGCAATACGTAGAGTGCTTTCCTTTTTCATATATTTGATTTAGGATCAATGGTTGAAAATTGATCCCAGGATTCTAGGACTTATATCCTATAGTAAGCTATAACGGTGCAATAACTATAACGACATGTGTAGACATAAAAAGATAAAATTTCTCTTTCAACAACATTTAACCGTCTCTGCCACTATTGTATTGTGCCATACCAATATTGTTGAGATCCATTCACATGTAATCTATAACTATTAGTTATATAGCCTTTTACATTTTACTTTGTTTATACTTTATTGGAAGCGGATTTGCCATTGAACGGTTTTGTAGATGATTTCTTCTCGATAATGTAAGGTTTTGTTTGAGAGTTTTGGAAGTGAGGTGAAGATTTTGAAAAGCCGAAAAAATAGAAAGAAAAAAAATTCATATTTTTAAACTAATATTTGGTAGAAAATAGTAGAAATTAAAACATTAATGATAAATATATTTTTAATTTATAGAGTATTATAGCAATGTGATTTTTTTAACTTAGCTGCCTACCTCCCTCTTTTCTTTGTTTTGCTCTTCCTTTTTTTTTTATACCGAAAATGAGTAATTTAGGATTAATTTTTAGTCTAAAGTTACATATTTAAATCATTTTTTATTCTTATTTATTTAAATAAATAATAAGTGAAGTTTTTCTTTTGTTTTTTGTGATGTCACCGTCTTAGTTCGATGTTGTGTTTGTTCGTTATCTTGATTCGACATTTTATTTTTTTCGTTTTGCTGTAGTGTTCTTTAATTTATATTTAGATATTAAATTTGGTCACATGCATATTGAATTGATGAATTTTCCAACGTCAATATTACAACTCTGGAGATATAGGTATTTTAGACATGTATTTGTATACATTTGTCGATTTATACTATTAATTTAAATGCTATGAATTTGTTCGTAAATTCATTCTTTTTGATTTTAGTGAATTTAAATTGTAATATTTTTTATCATTGTAATTTTTTATCAATTTGAATAAATGGATATCACTTTTAATAAAAAAAACATGAAAATAATTAATGAGACAAAATCTTTTTCTAATACACCATTTTAAGTTCCCCAAATTATGATAATTTTGTATTATAAATAAAAACAAACTCCTCAAATGTCTTCGATTCCAAAATATTTCAATAATATAATATTTTAAATTCCTCAAATTATGAGAATTTTATATGATAAATAAAAACAAACTCCTCAATTCTCTTGCTTTTCAAAATTTTCAATTTCTTCTATTTTTTTTCTTTCTTTATTTCAATTCCCTCCTTTCCCAATCTCACAAACAAAAACAAAGTCTTAAAGAAACTGTGTTTGTTCTTGTGCTTGTGACCTTCATTTGTACTTCGCACAAATGAATTTGTACTTGTACATTGTAGTACTGTACGACATTGGAAAGTGTCTTCTTTCACGCATTCCACGGAACATATATTTTTTTAATTCTGTACTAGTAGTTTTTTTCCTTGCTACAACAACAATACAGTTGAGTTTGCAATTTGTTTAGTTATATATATGTATTTTAATGTTAAAATGAAGGTTCATGTAAGTTTCATACAATAATTTCAAATTGCAGGCATGAATACTAACCAAACAATATCTTCTGTCAGAAAAATTTTCAAAAATAATTAAGTACTACAGGCAGTACTGGTAATTTTTAATCAGAACTACAGTAATTATTGAATAAAAACAAATAGAGTTTAATGGCATCATGGGACGGTTGAGTCATTATCATAGTCTCAAGAATAGAAAGAAAACAAAACAAAACAAAACAAAAGAAAAAGAAAAAAGAAAGGGAAATAAATATGATAGACCAATAAAAGAGAACTAACGTGCAAGTATGCAATGATATTCAAACCCAATTTAATATTTTTGTTTAGAAGGAATTATAAAATATTACTATAATTAATTTATATAATTGATCTGTTTGATACTAAATATCTCAATTGCAATATTTATTTATTTATCAAATATGTTTTTTTTATATTACTAATAAGTATATTATTAGTTATTTTTTTTACAAATATACATTTATTTATTATATCTTAAATCAATCTATCTAATTACTCTATTAACATGAGTAAAAAAAAAACTACTCATAAAAATTTATTTTATCATTATAATCAACATAACTAATATTTATTTTTAAACCGTATAAAATTCAAATGAGACATTTATAATATGGTAGAGCAAACCATAAATTAACATCATGATAGAAATTTGGAAGGCCATTTGGCTTCATGTAAGGACCCCGTCATATTGTACCAACTCTTGATTAAACGTAAAAGTCAAATAGCAATGCTCCTATATATAATAACAAACCTTAAGCAAATTTATAATAAAGCCAGAATCAGCTCTGAGTTATACCTTCAATAAGGTGATTAGAACATAGCAAATATGGCTTTACAAGTCAAAATATCATTTTTCACAGTTTTTATTTGTGTTTTGGCTATGGTTGTTGTTGGTCATGAGGGGCATCATCACTTGACTCCTGCAGAAGCACCTACTAGTTATGCAAGCACTCTCAGTTATCAAACGGTGATTGGTGGATTTGTTCCCATTCTCATTGCAATTCTCTTTGCAAGGAATGGCTTTTGAGAATTCTTTTCTTTTATTTTAATCTTAATTGTTTTACATTTTCTTCTTTCTTATCTTCATATGTTATTCACATTTTGGCTTTCCTCTGTTATGTTTGTTGGTTTGTATAGTACAATATATTTGTTTGGAACCTATGCTCTGTATACGTGTGTTTATGTGTGATATGAATTGATTTTGCATTGCCTCAAAAACATTATTATTTTTGGATATATATATATGCAACTGCTTGAAAGTAAATTGAATCATAAAAACTAGTGAGAAGGGTATTACAATTACAAGTTATTTCAACTAGGTTGATACCTTACACACACTAATGATTCTATGCGGTACCATTAAATATATTGAAATAAAAGAAAAAAGAAAAATAAAGCATGAGGACCTAAACCAAACTCATGTGGATTAAGAAAATCTAAAGTTGGAAATAAATTTTATATTTCTAAAATCTCATCTAAAATGAAAGGAGGGATTAAAGACCATCAAACAAATATTTGACTAAAATACTAAAATGAGGCTAATTTATCTGCCCAAGAATTATTTTTCAAAAAAATATGATAATAATGAAACTTTAGCTGCCCAAGAATTAGTCTTTGGTAATCTTGATTTCATTTTCCCTTATTGATTTCACGAGTTCTTCTCAATGAAAAACATTATCCAAACAGTCAAAAAAAATTATCAAATAATAAATATTGATAATTTTTTTATTTAAATAAGTGGGTTATGATCAAAATTAATTAGGGAATAACAATCAATTCACTTTGATCTAACAAAAACTTGAAATTCCTAAATGTAACAACCATCAAACTGGAGTCACACTCAAGTCAAATATTATGATACTATTTTTCAAAAGCAACATGATTGTGAAAAGTCATTATATGTCTTTGCAAATGAACACCAATGACCTAATTAAAGATGCAACAATCCAAAAAAGATCATGAAGGGATAGGTTTGAGGTAGATAGTGCTGATTTAATCATATCTTACTTTGATGTCTTCAAACAAAAATTTGTTAAACCTTAAAATTGGGTCTATGATATTAACTAACCATTCTTGTTAGACTTTTAAATTAGAACCGCTCTATCACGAGACAAAGGTTGAAGGAATCAACTTGTGTCTAGATACATAGAATTCTTTTAAATACTTTAAATTTCCAATACATCTATATTCTTGAACGTAAATGCCTACATACATCGCTCGTCATTTTCAGATAAGAGTATAAAAAAAAAAGAAAAAATTGTATACAAACTTAAAATATTTATAATTAATGTATCTTATAATAAAGAATTAAAACCAATACATATAATTTTGATATCTCTCTTCTCTTACCATAATCAGCAATACAATTATAAGGACTCCATTCATTTAGCTTTTTTTTCTATAGAAATGTTTTCTTTACCATACATTGCTTTTGCAACAAAATTTATTTTCCAATTCGTTTAGCCCTCTACACATTTCTTGTTCAATTCCTATGAATTCATTCTATTCATAAATATCTTTTTTAATGATTTATTGGAGTAATGTATCCACCGACTTAGCTGATAATTAATCTTCATTGGAGAACCTAGTGTTAGGGATAACCCGCAAACTCTTACACTATTAAACCACACATATGATATACCAAAGCAAAGCACAACGAAAATAATTGATAAATCACAAAGATTTATGTGGTGAACAATTAACGTAATTCATTCATCATCTCAATACATGTCTTTTTATTACCAAATCAAACTATTAATTAAAATTAAAATTAAATTTATTTAGTTTTTAACGAATATATATATAATATTTACAAGACTCTATTAATAATATTTTAATTGTTACTAATATTATATGTTAAATAATTATAAACAAAAAATTTAGCAAATCGTATTTAATAAAATAATTAGCAAAATATAATTTTATGATCATAAAATAAATCAAATAAGGTTAAATTACACTTTTTTCCTTAAGTTATTTTTAGGTTTTAGTTTAATCCCTTGAAAAAATCCCTTGCATTTTAGTTTCATAAGTTACAAACATTAAATGACTTATGTATCCATAACAATTCGAATTAGCTAAGTTCAATTATAAATTGATTGATGATTAGGATACATCCATATTGACATACATTATTAACATATATAATGATAGAAAAATAGAGCGTTGGACAGTAAAAAATCAGCATGAGGATAAAAAATAAGAGTATTGAATATGCGAAAGTTACATTAGATGTATGAAAAAATTAGACCAAATATGATTAAAAATAACAAATGGAGGATAGTCAAATTGTTAAAGGTAGAGAAGACCTAGAAAAATTATAAGAGAAAACTATTAGAAAATACTTATATATTAATGAGTTGAAAAGAATGTTATGGCGTCGTTTGATCCATGTAGCCGATCCTACTTGGTGGGTTAAGACTTGTTGTTTATGACAAGTGTACTTAAATTAACATATACAATTCATTTTATGTTTTTGAGTATAATGACTCGCTTTCATATATTTTTCACGTGATTGCTTGCACACTCTTTAAAATTTGTGTCGGAAGAAGATGAGATGACTTCGGAATAAAATATCAAAGTTAAAGCTAATGGGTGATCAAGGTGACGTGATTACATTAGAGAGTTTTTATTTTACTTGTTTTGTGAGGATAGAAGTGAGATGACTAGTGAATAAAAAATTATCAACATCATGTAATCAAATTAAATAGTTTTTATTTTATTATTCTTGTTTAGTTCATGGACGAGTTGAACCAAAGTTTTTATTTGCATGAATTTATTTCGTATTTGGACTAAACAAAATAATAAAAACTAGTAAAATCTTCATCATAGATATAAACAAGCTACTAACATAACACATTAAAAGAAAATATTACTATGAATAAATGTCACACATTTGTTATCTGTATCTTTTTTTTTAAATTTTTTTTGTATATTTTTACTATTAAAAATATAATTTTTAAATAAAAAATTGGAGAAT
>JBBPBT010001132.1:17100535-17122131 GCA_037974875.1 Cicer bijugum | reverse complement strand
TGAAATTAAAGAACACATCATATTATACATATGATAATAACAAAAAAATTACTATACATATGACTAGCAAAGTCTAAGTTAAATACGAAAATGTCATTATTTTCAAGCCATAAATAGATAAACGTAAAATGTAGATTATACACCCACAAATCAAGCCACAACAAAACTGGTCAATAGAGTTGTTATTAAGGAAGTGAGGAGAGAATGAAAGCAATGAAGAGGTATGAAATTCAATATATATGATGAACTTTCCTACAATTAGGGAAGAGAATAAGCTAGGCTGTCCTATGGTCTGACCTATTTAATAAAAAGGTCATGTTCAGACTGTTTTTAAAGCCTATTTATTTAAATAAGTCAGACTCAAACTTATAAAAAAACCTATTAGGTCTGATAGACCGACCTATATATATTTTATTATTTATTAATATTATTTTATTATTATATTAATAATATCATTTCCTATTTTAAATTCTATCAATTAGACAATCACTCAGTAATCATTTGATATTTAGTAATCGTTCCATATTCGGTAGTCGTTCAATTAGTCGATCACTCAGTAATCGTTCATTTGTTTAAGAGATAATAATAAGAGCATTTGTTTCAGGATAAAGAATCTATTATTTGAAACCAAAAATCATTTTTCAAGGTTTAAAGGAAGTTTGTTTTAGTTTTTTTAAAATTATTTTGTTAAAAAAATATTTTTTGTTTAATATATATAGATATATACATTAATATTGATATGTAGAGAGCATCATGTGATATTAGTAGAGCATTTAAATATTTTAATGTGTATAAGGCTTTTAAATAGGCTTCCAAACCATAATTTTAAAAAGGCCGGATCAGATCGAAAAAAAATCTATGATAAACCGTAGATTAAACTTAGGCCTAAAAGATAATTTGTAGGCCAGTCTCAAGCCTTTCAAAGTCTGACCTGACCTATTTCCATCCCTAGCTACAATATAATATGAAAATATGAAACCTAAAGATTTTAATAGCAAGAGTTACCAAAATACTTAATTCAATGGGTGAGGATGAAATTTAAAGAAATTAGTAGTATCATGAAAACATTTAATGCATAATGTAACTCTCAAATAATCAAATAATGAGAAGTTGAAGGATGATTTCAATTGTACAATAGGTGAGGGGAAGGAAATAAAGAAGAAAATGAAAATCTATATGATAGAACACATGAATAAGTTTAAACCAATTATAGAGAAAAGTGATAGCTGCATTTCTGAAAGTGTCACATCATAATTTATTTGATACAGCAAAACTAAGATTAAGTAGTTTAAAAAAAGTTGATGTTGATCTAATTTATGTCTTTGTTTTAATAAATTATACAAAGAGTAGAAGGTAAGGTATACGTATGTTCTCATAAAATAGGTTTAGAACATGAAGAATAAAAGTAATAAAAAAGTTGATAGATAAGTTATTTTAAGATTTTTTTTTATTATTACAATAAAAAAGACATTTGAACTATCTTAAACAAATGAATTTAGTAAGTATGCATTATATCATAGAAATCCATCTAATGGATAACAATGTCCAAACAAATGATATTACTAATCTTATAATTAATTTTCGGTCACTTTATAAATAAATTTTTGTCATAAAAATATTTTGGGTTACATTTAACCATTTATCATATACATATTGAAACACTTGATGTTGTAGTAATATGAAATAAGCAACAAAATATTCCACCCATCTATTGTGAATTGATGTTCTAAAATAGTTGACATAAATTGTGACAAACAAAAGAAGATAATTTTAAATTAATATTATAATATATCGGTGAATAAGAGATAAGAGATACATTATCTATTATCAAGACACGACGACTCATCTCTTGAAATCAGGAAAACAAATAAAATAAAATTTGAAACCCACTAAAATAATATAAAAGAAGAGAACATGTGATTAACACTTTTACCAATAAAAATATTTGTGACATTTTGTAGATGAAACTTCAAAGATCTTGTTCTATATTAGAATAGATTATATTGCAAACAACTATTATTTTTTTACCGAACTATAAACAGATGTTTTGAACTCTAATAATGTAGATAGTTGAAAAATGAGAATTTATAAAATATCAATTGTGGATAAATGTTTGAGGGATATTGGTTTGGAGTTGAAAAATCTAATAATATTATGAGAATGAAAATGTGATTATGGAGATTTGAGAGTATGATTTAGAAGTTGACACATCAAATCATGTGTGATGTGTTACAAATGAAATTACTTGACACACAGAAATAAAAATGAATTTGATTTAATATATTAGTTTATATAGTTATTTAAAAATATATTTACCACTTTTAACACATAAATATTTAGTTAAAAACACGTTAATTTTTTGAAAAACCAAAGATGTCCCAATGTTATACTATAGTGCACTTCCATAAACGATGTGCCAAACATGATCACAAACTTGGGTGTACAATTTAGCTATATTATTATTCTTTCCCCATCAAATCGGATTGATCAAAACAAAGCATTTCATTGTTACATATTTAATATTGCATAATAGTTATAACCAAGAATCATGTAAGGATGCAAGTCTTAGGCCACCTAAGAGGCTAATACCATTAGTTCTCTGTTTGTTTGTTTATTCCATAAGAATCAACTAACCGAAATTGTGCAATCCTTCTCAACTATTTATATTAATCATCTACTTTGATACAAAGCAAAAAAGAAATTAATATTATCACCTACTTTAATTAGTAATGGGTTCACCACTCAAATTCGCGGTATTCTTAGTTTGTTTTGTGGTTGCAGTTGCGGTTGCGGCTGCTCAATATGGAAGCGGATCTGACTATGACAATGCAAATGCACCCTCTGCCTCTCCAAGAAGTCTAAGTTATCCTGCAGCCATCATTGTTCTTCTTCCTTTTATACTTACTTTTCTTGCAGCCAAATAAAGTGTTTAATTTAATTAATTACCCTCCCTGTTTGAATTTTCTTCCTATTTTTGTGTTATTGTTTCAATGGTACATTTGTGTGCCTAAGTTGGTTGTATTTATGTATTGGTCATATTTTGTCCTTGAAGTTATACTCATGTAACACAATAAATCTGTCTTACTAATTATATATTCCATTGGAGTTGTTCCAATTACATTGATCTATTTATATGTTTTTCAAAGGTTTTAATGGTGGAAGTAGTTAGTCAACATAACACGGATTGTGTTGATGATCAAAAGAGCGATCTAATAGAGCTTGAAAAATCCTAAAGGAAAAACATAACTTTTTATATGAAACTCTCTAATGTAGAAGAAATCCTATTAATATCCAAATACTATCAAGAACCAGATTCAAAAGAGTATATTTGAAATGCAGCGCCCTGCAAATTCAAATATATTAACTCTGTTTATGATGAATCAAATAATCATCTTTAGTAACTTTATTCAATATTATAAATAAAAAAGAGACTTAAACTATATATTAATTATAATTTTTTGTTATAAGATATACTCTTATTTTAGATGGTTGTCATTAGACAACGATCAAATTTTTTCGGTTTTAAATTTTTTAAATAATATTTTTATGTGTTTCATATGTTCTTTTATTTCTTCATTTGCGTGTTTTTGAATATCTAACATCCACTCGTTGAATATATTTACTCAAAATCTATGAATAATATATATCTATTGACAATAATCCAATCAATTATCTACATTATAATTATCATATAAAAATTTTGACAATAATCCACGTTATTATCCACATTATAATTATTATATAAAAATATTGACAATAATCCACGTTATGATCCACATTATAATTATTATATAAAAATATTGACAATAATCCAATCAATTGATTTTGGTCCATTTAAATGTTCAAAAAGTATATATTTGACATAACATGGATAAGAGGTATTAAGTATTTAAAGGACAGACAAGCCATCATAACCCTATATTTTGTGTTCCTCTTTATTATTGTGCTTTGTTGTATGTGTAGCACTTACTGTGTTTTATCGTATGATGTTTGTTTAAATGAATTTGTTTTATAATATCTATGTTATTTAAATTGATCTCTATTTTAGTTTTAATATTCATGTTTTGTAGTTTAAATTTTAAATTGAAGAAGAGCTATTTTTTAAGGGCAAAATTTATTAGAAAAACTTAAACAACAATCAGGAATATAAGCGAGAAATGAATGACACATTCTCTAGAATATTAATGTTCGAAGGACGTCAATTTTTGAGATACGTCAATTTTTGAGATATCAACACCAAGCAATTTGCAAAATAGAGATCACGTGATACTTTAATGAATCTGAAGTGCAGGAACACATGAACTCATGTGGACCTCCCTTCCACACCACTTGATGGAGATCACATTAGATCTAAATCCAAGTCACACAATGGTACAATCATCAGGGACACACATCCAAAATTGAATGTTAATCGCATATCACACCAATACATCTTGTAACCGTAATGGAGTCTTCTAAAAATCAAGAGGATGTTCTATAAAGGGGCACCTAACACAAGTTAAACACATACATATTAGTCCAACCCTAATCCTCCCGCTCTCATATATATACAAATTTACTTGATTGTTGGAGTGGATGCATGTATAGTACCTTGTCGAGGAATCACTGTTGTCCATCATCACACTGCCATCACTTTTGTCAGAAAATCTAAGTCTACTCCTAATCGATATATATAGACATTAAAATAACTTTTTATATATTTTTTGTTCTATAAATTTATATTGATGGAAGGAAATATGTTGGAAGCATAAGTTTAAAGGATCATGTCCAACCCAAATATGTAGTGTATTAAATTAAAATCGACCTAATAGAGGTTGAATAAGCTCAAAGTAAAAACCTCACTTTTTAGATGAGATTCTGCAATGTAAAAATCCTCTTAATAGAGGTTCAATTTTCTTTATATATTTATTAAAAATTTAAAATAGTAGAACAAAATTAATTTATTAGATGAAAGAACCACTTCCTTTTTTATATTTTACTTTTTAGATGAAATTATTTAATATAAGAGTTGACAATTGAATTTGGTGCAATAACTTCATGACACAGTTACTGCTGCCTGTCCGAGAAAAAAAAATAATCGTCAAGATCAGTTATATTCAATTTTATCATTATATATATTATTTGAATAGTAGGATCTTAAATCAACGGTCAATATCATTTATTGCATGAAATTACTTGCAGTTTCAACTGCAGACAATCAGGTCTATGATAATTGTAAAAAATAATAGTTTATGTAATTATTTATGGGCCAATTTACCGTATTTGAGTTAATATATACAAAGCATAATCATATTTTATAACGTTATCCATTTTCCGTCTTAGTGTGACGTTTATTTAAGTTAGATTGATAGGGTAACTTTAATTCAAATTTAAAAGCATGTGTATTATGGACATTTCATCAATTTTGCACGTTTTGTTATATTTATAAGTATTTTTTTATTTTATATTATTGAGTGTTGTGAGTTTGTTAATAGATTTATCCCTTTTTGATTTTAGTAAATTTAAATTTGTATTCGATTGATGTATTCTATCTATATGGATTTTGTATTCTACCTCTTTAAATGAATGAATATTTTTGTTTTTTTTTTTTTAAAAAAAAACAAGCAAGTCATCCATGAATTCTGAAAAAGGACTAAATAGAAAACGGAGATTTATAAAACTATTCTGTAGAGCCAACTGAATATTCTAAAAAAAATATTCCATTATGCGACAAAGACATAGTGAAACACGGTTTATAATCACGAACATTCAACCTTGTATTAGTCTCTGCCCCGGACAAATGATAGTTATCCAGATTATTATTATTATATAAAATATTGACAATAATCCAATCAAACGATTTTGATTCATTCAATGTTCAAAAGCTCTATATAATATATTTGACTTAACCGATAAGAAATATGAAGTATTTAAAGGATAGACATGTGAATTCATATTTCATAGTCATATAATATATGTATACAAAGTTTATTAGGAAATACATCTTCAAGATCATAGTGTAAAAAGAGAAAATGTATGCAACAAGACTACTTTCCATGTACAAAAGGAATCCTAGTGCTCTTTCAGATCCACCACCATCAGGACCAAATTCAAGTTATCTTGTTCTATTTGATGAAGAAGCTCAAACTTACTCTTGTTTTGGTTTGTGCAAGAACAATAGAATCAAGGATTTTCCTTTCCCTCAAAACAAAAATTTAACCATTGTTTATTCAGTTGGTGAAAACACTCACAGAGAAGAAGCTATGTTCCTTCCAGTATTGAATCAACCATTGTCTTCAAATCGCTATTATGTAATTAGAAGGAAAGGGAAGAATCAAGGGTATGTTATCACTTTTCCATATCTACAACCTTTTGTAGTTTTGCTTTAAAACAAACAAAATTTTAATTACAGGACATATTCATTTGTAGCTTCTTTAATTTCATTTAATTTCACGCCAATCCTATATTCTTAAAAAATGAAAGAATTTTATAGTTTTTTTTAATCAAAATGTTGTTTAATTCAACTCTCCGTTCTAGAATTACACCCTCTGTATGACAGTCGAATGACTGCAGTCGTACATTACCTCCACCTTATAAATGCTACTAGTGAGTATTTTTCCTCTTATGTGGGACTTCTCATTTTTTCAATTCACAACACTAATTCTTCGTTAATTGCTATCATTAATTTCATTCAATTTTCTATCATTTCCAACACAAAATTTTGAAAACTTGAAATAAGCATTTGATACTAACCATGCGTTTAAGCTCAAGATTAATAAATTTCGGTGAAAGTAGAATCAATTGCGGGTACTTGAGTTCTACTCTAACTAGAAGAATTTTTAACAAAATTTTACTCACTTCATGTTTCAAACACTGAAATATTATCAAGACTCTTTATTGTAAAACTAGAAAGTGAAGACAAAAAAAAATAATAAAAGCCATTTTTAGAATTTTGATATTGAAAATAATTTTTAGCTTATGAGTGTGCTTAACGATATTCATATTCTAATGATCTTTTAATTGCATGTTTGAATTAATCATGATTAGTGTTTACCAAATCTATATTGACCTATCGTGATTTCGCCAACTTTCAGAATTAATTTTCAAATATGAATTGATTTCAGCCAAGCTAGCACAAGTTCAAAGGAAGAGGACATGGCCACATGTTTATGTTGCAGTTTTGTCCAAGATGTTAAACCAAGACCATTAGAACCCTTCAATGATTATCAACAGGTTGAAATAATCAAGAAAGGTTATGGTTTTCGCGCAAAATCGGTTGCCTCAGATGGAATTCCTCCTGGTTTATTAAGAGAAAAAGGGTGGACACTTTATGCTAGCACTCCTCGTAGTTACCAATTAAGCCAAGCTTTAGGCTCAAATGATTCCTTGCGTTTCAAGCTACCTAATTTCAACTTTCCATTGTCCAATTATTGTTCTGAATCAATGGTTGTTGGAAAATGGTATTGTCCTTTTATGTTTGTGAAGGAAGGAATGAAGTTAAAGGAGCAAATGAAGATGTCAGTGTTCTATGAGCTAACACTTGAGCAAAGATGGGAAAAGATATTTTCAAAGGAAAATGAAAATAATGGAGAGAGTGATGTGTTTGTAGATGTTGTTATTCAAAGTGAAGTTGCTAAGATTGGAGGAAGGGATGCTATTTGGGATGAAAATAGATTGGTTGATAGAGTGTTTTGGTTTAAGAGTGTTGATGATGTTGCAAGTGTTGGATTAAGTTTGGAAGTTATTGAGGGAATGAAATGGGAACAAAAAAGAGTTGGATGGATTAGTGGGAATCGAAGAGAAATTAGAGTAACAAAAGTTGAGGAGTTTGGTGGAACAAATAAGTGGAAGAAATTTAGTTGTTATGTGTTAGTTGAAAGTTTTGTGTTGAGGAGTATGGATAGAAGATTGGTGTTAACTTGTGATTACAAACACGCGCATCAAATTAGAAGCAAATGGGAATGATTGTTTTCTAAAACGTCTTGCTTTTATTTGTTATTTTTTTTCCCGTTTTATATTGTGCTTTGTTGTAAGTATAATACTTATTGTATAATAATTTTTTTTTGGGTTGAATAAGTTTTTAATTAATATAAAATTTTGAAATATTGTATATAGTTTCTACAAAATTATGTTATAAGTCGTTTTAGTCATTGTAGTAACGAAACAACTTTTAATTTTTAAAGTTTTTAATGAAATTGCACAAAAATGTTTAGAAAATTATTAAAGATTTATCCACACAAATAAGAATTTTTTAAATATGAACTTTTTAAAAGTAATATGTTCAAGATAAAAGATCATAAAATATGGACCTAGAAATAGAATTTTGAGCTAATTTTTTGCAGAGAAACTTTTTACAGTGTTGTAAATATGCATACAAAAAAAGTCATTCAAAAATATATGTTAATATTCCAACAAAAAATAAAAATGTTGGCATAATAATTTTTTAGAGATTAAAAAATGTGATATTTTTTGCAGGGATTAAAAACAAATGTGTATCTTCAACCAATAACAAAACAATACAAGCGTTCAACTATCATTTACAATTGCATACTTATCAACACTGTACCTCTTTAAAGGTCATCTTTATATGGTGTCATTTCTCTATCCATCTAACTGTATTTTTTAGTCGCATTTCTCTTTAAGTTGGATTATCACCATTAACTTTCAAAAGTTGGTTTTATATAAACTCTACATCACAACTTATGATAAGTTTCTCTATAATAGGATCATAAAACTTGTACGCAACTCTATTTAGACCATAACTAATGAAAACACATTGCTTATTTAATACCCGCTTTAAGGGTATGCAAAAATGTTTTAATTTCAAAAATATGTAGATGATCATAAAACACATTTTTACTTAACCAAATCATCTCTGAAACTTCATAAGGGCATGCACAATTGTGCTCAATGCTTCACCCTAAAATGATTGTGAAAGGTATGCTCGCGAGAACAAACATCTAACTCTTTCAACTAATGTCTTATTATCCTCTCAGCAACACCGTTCAACTGTAGAGACTTTTGTTGTCTAATACAGTAAACATCAAATGGTCTCAAATATTCACTTCCATTATATGTGCATATGTAATTTGACTTCTTCTTAGTTTCTCATTCAAGCGAGACATTAAATATCTTGAACAAGCTCAAAACTTCATCTTTACTCTTCAAGGTGTAAATTCAAGTCTTTCTTGAATGATCATCGATAAATGTCACAAAATATGCACTACCCCTAAGTTTTTTTCTCTTCAAAGGACCACATAGATGAGAATGCATCAAATCAAGAATTTTCGGGCTTCTAGATGTGCGACTATGTGTGACTTTGAAAAGAAACTTTGTTCTTGTTTTCAACAATACAATTACCACGTTTCTTTAAGTATAGATTTCTTATGTCAGACAACAACAACAGATCTCGTTTGCTTATCTCAACCATGTTCTTTTCACTCATATGGTACAACTTTAATGTCATAACTCCATTTTTTCAGTTGATTCAACTTCATTAACATTTTTAATTATTTTTATATGGGTCATGTAAAGAGTAGAAGATTTCGTAACTCTAGCAACAATTTTAGAAACCTTTTTCAGTTTCCAAGTGTTCCACGAGAACCGACTATCATCGCCTTCATCACATAGTTTAGCCACTTAAATTAAATACAATCGAATGTTTGGAACATGCTTCACACCCTTGAGAGTTAACTTAGTATCATTAGTTATCTCCAAATCAGCATCTCGAAGGCCAACACACTTTCACACACCTTAATGAACCAACTTCATATAACCAAAATTCACCTTGAGTAAAAGAATATAAAATATATCTCTTGAAAGTGACATATATTGAAGTAACACTATCTATTACTCAACTAGATGCAATATCAACAATAAATGAGAAGCAAGTCATCAGTAGATGTTACATTAGTATTATCTTCATCATAATCTTCTTCTTTCTCTTTTCCTTTACCTTTGTCCTCATTCTTTTTTTTCGAAAGCCAACAGTTCTTTTGAATATGCCCCAACAACTTTATCCTTGTTTCAAGAGTTTTTTTTGATTTCGTATCTATTTTCATAATATTAATAATTATTTCTCCCCTTTAATTGAATAACCAGTACCTTTTAGTGCGAAGGAAAATATGAGATTGTCTTCTTCTCTCCTCATTTAAAAACTACTCTTGACAAGGTCTATTGACAACACACCATGAAAAACATAATCTGACTAACAAAATTAGTCTATTCAATATGAGAATCCATCTCTAATTACTATTAGAAAACATGGCCATCTCTAATAATACAAAGCATAACAATATCTCTCCAACATCTGGTGGGACTCACATAACACACTTATTAGCATATTTTAGCCTTCTGCATGAATCAATGTGTGTTATTAATTCTATTTATTTTCAATCAAATAATCTTCCCTCTTACCAACAATTGAAGTAAGTTGAAATTGTACATCTTTAAACAACTCACATAAATAACAGTACAGTAGACAAATCCATGCAAAAACTATATTGAAATTTTCATTTTACAGATTGATACTCTCTTTTCTGTCAGCACAGTAGCAGCAACATGTAAACCTCTACAAACTGATTATTTCTTTAGAGCCATATTTTGTTTGTAAATATCATAAATTAAGATGAAAAAGTGAGTGAAACACAAATCTGTGAGCCTTCCTTAAATATATTTTAAGAACCTTCATTGGCTCACGCTGATTTAATAGCATAATAACATATAAACACTACGCGAAAAATGGTATTTTACGGCGTTTTTTCAAAAAATTAAGCGTTGTAGTATCCAGCGCTGTAAAAAGATACAACAGCGCTCTTTAAAATAAATAAAAAATATTGTAAATCTCTTCTAAAAACGCGCTGCTTGATGTATTAGTTTTACATCACTTTTTAAAAAAAGCGTTGTAATAGGTGCATTCCTTTATTTCAATTAGATCTCTTTCTGTGATTATATCAACAATCTCCTTCATAAATCGCAATATACAGTATCTGCAGTCCATGTTGTTAGTTTGACGAGAGCACTATAAAATAAAACATATAAGTCAATAAATATATGTGCATTGATTGTTAATAAAATTTTAAAGGCATATATTTCAAACCTTTATTGGAATCCATGTGATTTATTTGATTTTTGCTTCGACACTGTAACACCCATTTGAGCTCGGAAAACTTGTAAAGCATTATCAAATAAATGTGATTATTAGCATTAACAAACACATTATATATATATATATATATATATATATATGTGTAAGAAATAAATTAATACAATACCTGAAGAGTGCGAAGAAATATGTAGATTACATAGAGTTACGATTTCGTATAAGAAGGAACGGCAAGAATGTGCAGAAATACGAACGGTTCGTAGGACAAAGTAGGGTTCGCAATGAGAAGAGTATGTAATAATGTTCGTAGAGATAGTAACAAATATGGAGATGATTTGCAATGGAGATGGCTAACAATATTGTTCGTAGGGACAGTAGGGTTTGCAATGAGAAGGATAATGAAGAAGAGAAGGACGCTGAAACGTAGTGAAGTTTATGTAATAAAGAGGAAATTGAAGCGATTTACCTTTTACAACGCTTTTTTGACAGCGCTTTTTTAAAAGCCTTTTACAACGCTTTTCCAAAAACCACTATAATAGGTCCTTTAATTATGTGAAAGCGCAAGTCTTTTACAGCGCTTTTTTTACAGCTCTTTTCAAAAAAGCGTTGTAAAAGACCTTCTTATTTTTTTTAAAAGCCTTTTGCAGCGCTTTTCTAAAAAGCGCTCTAATAGGTCTTTTAATTATGTGAAAGCACTAGTCTTTTACAGCACTTTTTTTTTACAGCGCTTTTTTGACAAGCGCTGTAAAATACCTTCTTATTTTTTTTTTTAAAGCCTTTGACAGCGTTTTTCCAAAAAGTGCTCTAATAGGTCCTTTAATTAAGTGAAAGCACAAGTCTTTTACAGCGCTTGTCAAAAAAGCGTTGTAAAAGACCTTCTTATTTTTTTTAAAAGCCTTTTACAGCGCTTTTCCAAAAAGCGCTCTAATAGGTACTTTAATTATGTGAAAGCGTAAGTCTTTGACAGCGTTTTTTTTCGGCGCTTGTCAAAAAAGCGCCGTAAAAGACCTTATTTTTTTTTAAAGCCTTTTACAACGCTTTTTAAAAAAGTGCTCTAATAGGTCCTTTCCAAAAAGCCTTTTACAGTGTTTTTTTAGCAAAAAAGCGTTGTTGTATTCTCCGTTATTTTTAAAATATCATACAACAACGCTTGTATTTAATAAACGCTATAAAATGTCATTTTTGGCGTAGTAAAACTTGACAATAGAATACTAAGGATTTCTGAAGAAAGAAATTATGACAAAGAATTTGACCAAGGGTACAAGAAAAAAACAATGAAAGAAAACACATGAAATTTCATAGTAGTACTCCTCTGTTGTCATTATAAAACGGTTATGGTTTGTTCTTGTGTTTTGGAATTTTTACGCTACGTTCTTGTGTTTGAGTGTGTTGTTTTATTTTTCAATTTCAAAGTTTGAATTATTTAAGTTCAAGAATCTAGAACAAGTTTTAGTTAACAGCCAATATCAAGTCATGAATGAATTCATAATTAAAAGAGATTATATGTATATTTGATATGAGTGAGCTATTGTGATTTTGAAAAAGTATACACTAACTTTAAAAACATTACCGTGATTTTAAAAAATTTAATGTGTTATCAAATATACCTAAGTCAATAGACAATAAAATTTTATAAAAGTTAATATATAACCAATTATTTATATTCTACAAATAAAAAATATTGTATTAGAATTGTACCCCAAAAAAATTGCATTTCGCATTTTCCATTTGGTAACAACGACATGTACCTGCATATGTAGAAGACATTACTCGTTGACATTGTGAGTAGTCAAACGCGGTTTTATCATCATCATGAACCTTATCCAACTTTGTTTTAGTCTTAACTGAACAAATCACAATTATCCAAATTACCATATAAAAAATTTACTTTAATCCAACCAATTGATCCATTCAATGTTCAAAAACTATATATTTGACATAACATGGATAAGAAATATAAACTATTTAAAGGATAGACATGTATATATAATCAGGCATATATTCTACATACATTTGTTAGATCAATAGATGATAGTTTAATTAATTAGTGAAAATGTATGCAACAAGACTATTTTCGATGTACAAAATGAATCCTAGGGCTCTTTCAGATCCACCACCATCAGGACCAAATTCAAGTTATCTTGTTCTATTTGATGAGGAAGCAGAAACTTGCTCTTGTTTTGGTTTTTGCAAGACGGAGTACAATATAATCAAGGATTTTCCTTTTCCTCAGGACAAAAATTTAACCATTTATCATTCATTTGGTGACAACACCAATGTAGAAAAAGTTATGTTCCTTCCGGTATTGAATCAACCATTGTCTTCAAATCGTTATTATGTCATAGGAAGGAAAGGGGAGAATCAAGGGTATGCTAGCTATCACTTTTTTTTCTATCAACTAACTTCTAATTAT
Source organism: Cicer bijugum (assembly GCA_037974875.1). Taxonomy (NCBI): domain Eukaryota; kingdom Viridiplantae; phylum Streptophyta; class Magnoliopsida; order Fabales; family Fabaceae; genus Cicer; species Cicer bijugum. Next base: position 17,108,635 of record JBBPBT010001132.1, on the reverse strand, counting down.
ATTCTTGAAATGAAGGATTTATAGAGTTTATTTTAAAGCAAAATTTTGAAATAACCATTTTATATTAATTAAGTGATTGAACTCAAGTTATTAATGGATTGATCGGTAATATTCGACGCTTAAAAATTAATTTTGAAATATGGATTGATTTCAGGCAAGCTAGCACAAGTTCAAAGGAAGATGAGATGGGCACATCTTTATGTTGGAGTGTTGTTGAGGATGTTAAACCAAGACCACTAGAACCCTTTAATGATTATCAACAGGTTGAAATAATCAAGAAAGATTATGGCTTTTGCGCAAAATCTCTTGCCACAGATGGAATTCCTGCTGGTATATTAAAAGAAAGTGGGTGGACACTTCAGGCTACCACTCCTCATAATTACCAATTAAGCCAAGCTTTAGGCTCAAATGATTCCTTGCGTTCCAAGCAACCAAATTTCAATTTTCCATTCTCAAATGATTGTTCTGAATCAGTGGTTGTTGGCAAATGGTATTGTCCTTTTATGTTTGTCAAGGAAGGAATGAATTTAAAGGAGCAAATGAATATGTCAGTGTTCTATGAGCTAACACTTGAGCAAAGATGGGAAAAGATATTTTCAAAGGAAAATGAAAATAGTTTAGAGGGTGATGTGTTTGTAGATGTTGTTGTTCAATCTAAAGTTGCTAAGGTTAGAGGGAAGGATGCTGTTTGGGATGAAAATAGTTTGGTTGATGGTGTTTTGTGGTTTAATGCAAGTGTTGGATTGAGTGTGGAAGTTGTTGAGGGAATGAAATGGGAACAAAAAAGAGTTGGATGGATTGGTGGAAATGGAAGACAAGTGAGAGTAACAAAAGTGGAAGAGTTTGGTGGAATAAATAAGTGGAAGAAATTTAGTTGTTATGTGTTGGTTGAAAGTTTTGTGTTGAGGAGAATGGATGGAAGATTGGTGCTTACTTATGATTACATACACTCACATCAAACTAGGAGCAAATGGGAATGATTATTTTCGAAGACATCTTGCTTTTATTTTTTCTTGTACTATTTTATTGTGCTTTGTTGTATTTATAGTAATTGTGTTATATTGCTATTTTATTGTGCTTTGTTGTACTTATTGTGTTTTATTGTATAATAATCTTTTTAATTGAATTTGTTTAATTTAGTTTTATAATATCTATATTATCTAAATATTTCTCAATTTTAGTTTCAATTTAATATTTTATATTTTTAAATTTTAATTTTTAATTTCAAAAGAATTTTATTGTTAAGGATAAATTTCGATAGAAAAATTCAAACAACCATTATCAATATAAAAGCATTCAACAACAAACATAAAATTCTGTTGAAAATGATGGAATATAAATGGCATTGATGATGGCTTTTAAGATGGTTGTGAATTGAAAAATGAGAAGTCCCACATATGATGGAACACACTCATTTAAAGCCTTTATAAGGTGTTAGTTTCACACTTGGGTTGGGCCCCAAGGGGTACCCCAATTTTGTGAATGAGGGAGAACGCAAGCAAATGGACCACCACACGCGCGCCGTCGCCGCCCGCCCGTCCGGCCGGTCCGACAAGGCATGGTTTGGTGTATTAAATCGTTTTTAAAATTATGAAAATTAATTATTTTTTAATTAATTATATGCTTGTGTTAATTACGAAATGGCCATCTACAAAGTCAGAGTCAATGTTCTGATCCAGTCTAACCCTAAACGGACTAAGCTTCTGTTATTTGCCTAGTCAAAACCCTAATTTGACTAAGCTTCAGATTTTTGCCCGGTCAAAACCCTAAACTGAGTCAATCCCATGTTTTCTTATGTTGCCCGGTCAATAATGGAAGTCAAAGCACGTTTCCTAAATTTGAGGCGCAGTCAGCTGATGGACTCAGTGCCTCTTGGATCCCCCCATTTTTGCAGATCCAGTTGCTGGACTCCCCAATAAATACAGACCTCACCTCATTTGGAAAAGCACACCAAAAGCTCTCCGAATCTGAGGCTTTTCTCACTTCTCCCTCGTTCTTCTTCTTCTTCTTCTTCTATTTTCTTGAGTAGCCTTCGTGCTATATTACGAGTGTCAGTCACACGACTGCCATACAGAGGGTGTAATTCCAGATCGGTTTTCTACAGTGCAGTAGAATTTCGATACAGTGATCTGAGCTGTTTTATCCTGGGGACTTCGTGGTTGATAGTCTACCCTGCACAATTTGGGCAGTGCCTCGAAACGTCTTAAAGAGAGCGACTTAGTCCGCGACTCAACCCAGTTATTTCAACGGTGGCATTATTTATTTTTCAAAACCAATTTTCTGAAACAACAATTTTAAGACGTTTTTCAAACTGCCATGTCTACCGACGAAATTACTGGAACAAGTTCTTCTGCTTCTGACTTCAACAAACCGTTTTGGTTTGAGGGCAGTCACTTCAAACGTTGGCAACAAAAGATGTGATTTTTTCTAACGACAAAGAAACTTGCCAACGTTCTGAAGGATGATATCCCTTTTGTTCCAGAAAAAGCTGAACAAACAGAAAAGGATAAGATAGCTGCTGAATTAACCCAATGGGAACATAATGATTACTTATGTAAGAATTATATTCTTAATGGACTTGCTGATGATCTGTACGATTACTACAGTTCCGACAGCAATACTGCTCGACAGGTTTGGGATGCTCTAAAGAAGAAATATGATACTGAGGAAGCTGGAGCTAAAAAGTATGGAGTGAGCCGCTACCTCAAATATCAGATGACAGATGACAAATCAGTGGAAGCTCAGTCTCACGAAATCCAAAAGATAGCTCACGAGATAATCACTGAAGGTATGTCCCTAAATGAACAGTTTCAAATTGTTGTTATTATTGACAAACTGCCCCCTGCTTGGAAAGATTTTAAAAATTCTCTTAGGCACAAAACCAAAGAATTTTCACTTGAAAGCTTGATAACTCGCCTTAGAATTGAGGAGGAATCTCGGAATCAAGACCAGAAAGAGGAAGTTCTTCTTGTGACAAAAAAGAAGAAAAAGAAATTCATAGGAGCAGTGCTGAAGCCAAACGGCATACAATTAAAGAATCAGCATCGCTCTTCTAAGAACAACAACAAGACTGGGAACCCTCCAAAGGTCCCTACTGCTAGACAGCAACCACCACCTAGAAATGGCCCTCTTCCTTTTACTTGTTTCAATTGTGGGAGAGAGGGTCATATGGCACGCAAGTGCAGGAACAAGCCAGGCCCTGCAAATTAGGCTAACTTGACAGAAGAGCAATTCATTGCTATGATAACTGAGATCAACCTTGTAGGTGGATCAGATGGATGGTGGATAGACACTGGCGCCTCTCGCCATGTCTGCTATGATCGTGCTATGTTTAAAACATACACGGATGCTGAAGATAAGAAAGTGCTGTTGGGAGATTCCCACACCACTAATGTTGCTGGTATTGGAGATGTGGAACTAACATTCACATCAGGAAAAACCTTAATTCTGAAGGATGTCATGCATACTCCAGAAATAAGGAAGAATCTGGTTTCGGGGTTTCTTCTCAACAAGGCAGGGTTCACTCAATCTATAGGGGCAAATTTGTACACCATTTCTAAGAATGGTATTTTTGTAGGGAAAGGGTACGCCACTGATGGCATGTTTAAATTGAATGTTGAATTGAATAAAATGTCTCCTTCTGCTTACATGTTGTGTGATTTTAATATTTGGCATGCTAGGCTCTGTCATGTGAACAAAAATGTTATTTCGAACTTAAGTAATTTAGGTTTAATTCCAAAGTTATCCCCAAAAGATTTCGAAAAATGTGATTTTTGTAGTCAAGCTAAAATAACAAAGAAATCACATAAATCAGTAATTAGAGAATCTGAACCCCTCGATTTAATACATTCTGATATATGTGAACTTGATGGAACACTAACTAGAAATGGAAAACGTTATTTCATAACTTTTATTGATGATTGCTCTAATTTTACTTTTGTATATCTAATGAAAAATAGAAGTGATGCGCTTGACATGTTTAAGATCTTTATAAATGAAATTGAAAATCAATTCAATAAAAAGATTAAGAAGTTTCGTAGTGATAGAGGAACAGAGTATGATTCTAGTTTGTTTAATGACTTTTACAAAACCCATGGAATTATACATGAAACTACTGCACCATATTCACCTGAAATGAATGGTAAAGCTGAAAGAAAGAATAGGACTCTTACTGAATTAGTTGTTGCTATTATGCTTAATTCTGGTGCTGCATCTCACTGGTGGGGGGAAATTATTTTGACTGTATGCTATGTTTTGAATAGATTACCAAAATCTAAAAGCAAAACATCTCCTTATGAGATAATGAAGAAAAGACAGCCCAACTTGTCTTATCTTCGAACATGGGGTTGTCTGGCATATGTCAGAATCCCTGATCCCAAGCGAATTAAACTCGCTAGTAGAGCATATGAATGTGTTTTCATAGGATATGCTGTAAACAGTAAAGCATATAGGTTTTATGACCTAAATGCGAAAGTGATCATAGAGTCAAATGATGTTGACTTCTATGAAAATAAATTCCCTTTTAAATCAAGAAATAGTGGGGGCAGCGAACCCAATCAAGTCCCAATGATAAGAAACATTGAGAGCAACAACCAAGACGAAACAGAACTTCGAAGGAGTAAGAGAGTAAGAGTTGCTAAAGATTATGGACCAGAATATATGGCTTATAATCTAGAAGAGGATCCTGCAAATCTTAAAGAAGTTTTGTCATCTTTGGATGCAGATTTATGGCAAGAAGCTATAAATGATGAAATGGATTCTCTAGAGTCTAACAAGACCTGGCATTTAGTAGACTTGCCTCCTGGTTGCAAACCTATAGGTTGTAAATGGATTTTGAAAAAGAAACTAAAACCCGATGGATCTATTGACAAATACAAGGCTCGCCTTGTAGCCAAAGGTTTTAGACAAAGAGAAAATATAGATTTCTTCGACACTTTTTCACCAGTCACTAGACTAACATCCATTAGAGTGCTAATATCACTGGCGGCTATTCATAACCTGGTGATACACCAGATGGATGTTAAAACAGCATTTTTAAACGGTGACTTAGAAGAAGAAATCTATATGGAACAACCTGAAGGTTTTGTAATTTATGGACAAGAAAACAAGGTCTGTAAGTTAGATAAATCTCTATATGGTCTTAAACAAGCCCCTAAGCAATTGCATGAAAAATTTGATAACTTAATCTTGTCGAATGAGTTCAAAGTAAATGAGAGTGACAAATGCATCTATTACAAATATGAAAATAACATTTGCACTATCTTATGTCTATATGTAGACGACTTGCTCATATTTGGTTCAAATATTCATGCTGTAAATAAAGTGAAATCATTGTTGAGTAACAACTTTGATATGAAAGACCTTGGAGAAGCTAGTGTAATCCTTGGAATTAAGATTACTAGGTCAGAAAATGGAATTTCTTTGGATCAATCTCATTACATTGAAAAGATCCTAAAGAAATACAATTACTTTGACTGTAAACCTGCTTGTACACCATATGATCCAAGTGTAAAACTTTTCAAGAACACTGGTGACGGTGTCAGACAGACTGAATATGCAAGTGTCATTGGCAGCCTCAGGTATGCCACTGATTGCACTAGACCCGACATAGCCTATGTCGTTGGATTGTTATGCAGGTTTACTAGTAGACCTAGTATGGAGCATTGGCATGCTATTGAAAGAGTCATGAGATATCTTAAAAGGACCATGAGTCTCGGATTACACTATAGAAGATTTTCTGCTGTCCTTGAAGGATACAGCGATGCTGATTGGAACACCTTATCAGATGATTCCAAAGCAACCAGTGGATATGTCTTCAACATAGCTGGTGGTGCTGTGTCGTGAAAATCAAAGAAACAGACTATATTGGCTCAGTCCATTATGGAATCTGAAATGATAGCCCTAGCTACGGCTAGTAAAGAAGCAAGTTGGTTGAGATGCTTGCTAGCTGAGATCCCTTTGTGGGAAAAACCATTGCCAGCTGTGTTGATCTAATGCGATAGTACCGCGGCTATTGCAAAAATTGAGAACCGTTATTACAACGGTAAAAGAAGACAAATTCGTCGTAAGCGCAGCACAGTTAGAGAATTAATTTCTAAAGGAGCTGTTATAGTGGATCACCTACGCACTGATGAGAATTTAGCAGATCCTTTGACGAAAGGATTAGCTAGAGAGAAAGTCTTAAACACATCCAAAAGGATGGGACTACTGCCTATAGATTGATGAGTCACCTGTGATGGTAACCCGACCTAAAAGACTGGAGATCCCAAGAATTAGGTTCAATGGGTAATAACAAGTCACAGTGATATGAGATGAACATGCTACATAATATATGAAAGAAGCATGAGTCCTGAAGCGATGAAAGGATGAGGTAATAGAAACTCTTAATGAGATCTATACTCTATGTGGAGTGGAGTACTTAGCTACAGGAGTACTCTTGATAGACTCACCTATGTGAATGTGGAAGTGGGGGCCGCTTCCTATGGAATTTAAAGCAGAATTCCTAGAGCGTTCACTATACTGGGATACACGTGCATGGCCTTAAATGCACGGGCTTTTGAGAATACACCCAATGAAAAGGTTATGTGTGGGTTTGATGTCAGAGATAGAGTTCAAGACTACGAGTCACTCTTGTTGAATCTGAATCTTACTCACTACGCAAAGGTTCAAGTCAAGAGACACCTTTGTTTATGCATAATCTTATAGAAGCGTTTGACGCTATTCAAGAACCTATTTTTAAATTCAAGTGGGGGATTGTTGGAAATGATGGAATATAAATGGCATTGATGATGGCTTTTAAGATGATTGTTAATTGAAAAATGAGAAGTCCCACATAGGATGGAACACACTCATTTAAAGCCTTTATAAGGTGTTAGTTTCACACTTGGGTTGGGCCCCAAGGGGTACCCCAATTTTGTGAAGGAGGGAGAACGCAAGCATATGGACCACCACACACGCACATACGCGCGCCGCCGCCGCCCGCTCGTCCGGCCGGCCGACCGGCCGGCTCGGCCCGGCAAGGCATGGCATGGCTTGGCTTGGTTTGGTTTGGTGTATTAAATCGTTTTTAAAATTATGAAAATTAATTATTTTTTAATTAATTATATGCTTGCGTTAATTACGAAATGGTCATCTACAAAGTCAGAGTCAATGTTCTGATCCAGTCTAACCCTAAACGGACTAAGCTTCTGTTATTTGCCTAGTCAAAACCCTAATTTGACTAAGCTTCAGATTTTTTCCCGGTCAAAACCCTAAACTGAGTCAATCCCACGTCCCACGTTTTCTTATGTTGCCCGGTCAATAATGGAAGTCAAAGCACGTTTCCTAAATTTGAGGCGCAGTCAGCTGATGGACTCAGTGCCTCTTGGATCCCCCCATTTTTGCAGATCCAGTTGCTGGACTCCCCAATAAATACAGACCTCACCTCATTTGGAAAAGCACACCAAAAGCTCTCCGAATCTGAGGCTTTTCTCACTTCTCCCCCGTTCTTCTTCTTCTTCTATTTTCTTGAGTAGCCTTCGTGCTATATTACGAGTGTCAGTCACACGACTGCCATACAGAGGGTGTAATTCCAGATCGGTTTTCTACAGTGCAGTAGAATTTCGATACAGTGATCTGGGCTGTTTTATCCTGGGGACTTCGTGGTTGATAGTCTGCCCTGCACAATTTCGACAGTGCCTCGAAACGTCTTAAAGAGAGCGACTTAGTCCGCGACTCAACTCAGTTATTTCATCGATGGCATTATTTATTTTTCAAAACCAATTTTCTGAAACAACAAATTCACCATGAACATTTAACATTCTCAAAATGAAGCTACTTTATCCAATTCAATGCATAAAGAATCGAGCTTATCCCTCAAGAACATTAAGGATTAGGCTTGAAGAATAGTTCATAGCTCCAATAAATAAACTAATTTCATCTCGAATGCACATATAAATCCCTACCTTATTATGAAAGGGATGCGTCCATATTGCATTTAAGAAAACCAATAAGTGGCCAACTAAAACTATCGAGCACATGACCAAGAGCATGGGCACGCTCTATGCCAATCCTCTAGAGTCACAGGAAGTTCCGTTTAATCTTGACACCCCCCCCCCCCCC